>CAIGRL010053383.1:0-30928 GCA_903798325.1 Fraxinus xanthoxyloides
GAGTTGTCAAATAAAATCGCAACTCATTGCCATTTTTTAAAATCCTTTCTATCAAATAATTCAGGCTTTTCAGAATATTTAGGAACAAATATATCTACTGCAGACATGGCAACTAATTAAAAACGTAATTTCACTTTAGATTGTTAGAAAGATTACTAGTTGCAATACAGTAAAGTGCAGAAATAAAACTTATCAACTGATTGAATCTTGTAGCAGCACAATTTTCTAAAGTGAAATTGTCCGTCGATAATTGTTGTGGCCTCTATGAACAATCATCTTCAGGATACAACGATCGAATAAACCAATTGTGCTGCAATCACAAGTGGTTTTCAGAACTCACAAGTGTACTCTAAAAAATATAAAACAATTGAGTATAATATTTTAATGAATAGGAAGACACAATTTCATATTTTTCTCTTCTAATTATTTTCTATGCCCATATGTGTGTTTATATAGGCAAATAAATAATGTAATTACCTCCACCATGATCCAATATCATTTGCAATTTTTATGTCTAACGGTATTGAGCTGTTAATACTGGATAGTTAAGACGGTCATATTTTACTGGCTAGTTGACTTATTAAATAATTTCGTAAATGATTAAAAAATTATTATTAGAATCAAGAAAACTCAAGAGCCCAAGGCTCAGTCAAAGACCTTTTAATATAATGCGTGAGGTGTGACTCGAATCCTTGACCTCTCATACAAATTTCACACTTTTCACCAATTGGGCATTTCATCTAAATTAATAATTTCTTTCACATATTATATTTATTGTATAAATATCTAACAGTTGGAGAAAGGAACGAGTATCGATGAGAAATAAGGATTTCCAAAATTGAGGGACTAAATTACAAATATTCGATTGTTGATTCGAACCAAGAAACAATTATTGAAGCCTGCATAGAATCAACCAATGAAATTAGAAGTCAAAGAATAAAAATGACACAAAAAATAACTCAAGCTGAACAACAAATCAAAGTCGGTGACCAAAATGCATATCACCAAATCTGTAGGTGGTGCGTATATGCACATACAATGCACAACTTTATAGAACCTAAGGCCATTTTTGTTAAACCTAACATGTGCAAAAAGGTACCACATCCATGCACACGGGGTCTTCCAGTTAGATGAGCAGTTTTCTTTTTTGGATGAAACTCTATATGGAGTTGACGTTTGACACGATTTCTTGACCTAATTTCATCGGTTATAAGTAGAGAACGTGGAAAACACTTCAAGGAGAATCTCTCCCACCATAGAATACACCTAATCTTACAATCAAATAGAGGCAATTCATTATTCTTTTAGGAAAATCAAGATGTAAGATATAAGAAGTCATTCAATTGAAGATCCAATCTTGGTTTTTGGGCAAAAAGTAAAGGTGCAAATGGAGACTTATCAAGAAACCATTGAAATTCAAGAACTTCAGATTTCTCCTCTTTCCTTCATTGATTAAAAATACAAGTGATGTTCTATAAATTAATTATGATTGGGTTTTATGGTTCATATTTTTTAATCTTGAAACATACTAGATATTATATCATATACCTTCATATTGCAACAATGAAGGTCCATCAAAGTTTTAAAATTTCGAATATGAGTTATTTGATATCTAAATTGTAACATAAAGCTTTTAAAACTAATTATTTAATATACAATGTGAATTTAAACATACAATTTAAAAATGATAAAAACATTACAAATAATGTATCATTTAACAAAGAAAGGAATCACAACCAATTGGTCTAAAGGTTTTAGATCACAAACACATGAGCCAAGCGAAAAATAATTAAAGAATTTCAATAAATACACAATAAAAGATCCCAACATATACTCACAGCAATATCGACTAATGACACACTAATGAGTACCCGTTTGTTGCTGCGATGTTGCTACAGAACCTGTTGCTACTGGGGATGCTTTTATGTATATGTGACGTAAACAAATAATAGTTGTACACTAAATCACAACTTTGACTTATAAATTGTAATATGACTGAAGTATTTGTATTCATGGATTGGTCTAGTTTATAGAACATAAACTAAGCGTAAAAATAATTTCAGAAATTATGCTAAATAAAATAACAAGTCAGTAATCACAAAATCGATGATTCTATCTATCTTACACTCTAAATTATATAAATATTCCTCTAGTGTTAGACAGTTAGCATGTCACTGAGATGCACGAATGATTAAAGATACCATTCATCAATCAAATTTCTTTTAGTAGATCTGAACATCAATATTTAGATACCATGAGATATTGGTAACATTCAAAGCAATACAATAATCCATAATAAGTTATTTCTATAATTGAAAAAAGGGTTATGAATAATAGTCCAAAACTTTCAAAATTCAACCCTCGTGTATTTGGGCTATGGTAGCGATAAGTCTTGACAGACAATCCTTCTAAAGTAAAAACTTTAGGATGGTTTCCTCGTGTGGGCTGCAGGATGTATGTTATAACACCCCAAAGATTTCCTTATAGTTGTTAATTTTGGAGACCTTGTAGTGAAATTTTGAAAAAAAAAATAAAAAATCTAGGGATCAAATTGTTTGATGTACATAATTTAGGGATCAAATGTGGACTTTCCATAGTTAAGGACATAATTGATTTTATTTTTTAAATTTTTTTTTCTTTTCTTTCCATCTTTGACTACCACCATAATTCAACTCTTGAATAAAAGAAATTACTACAATTGTATTGGGTAACTACTATAGTATATATGTATATATTATATGCATATAAATATGTATATATATGCTAAATGAAATGACTGTAGTGGAAATAGATCGGAAATTACTATAGATATAATGAAAGTAATGGAAGGTTTCCATTTGTCACATAAGGAAAATTTTCACCTGTCACATCATGGCCATATTTAATTATTTCCATTACCTACCCACACGACATAGCAATTTTTTTCCCCACACACAAATTCATAAGTGAATTCTTGGTAAAGTTCTTCATACGAATTTTATCAAATCCTATTCAATTTACGAGGTAAGTGAAATATATGTATTTCATTGTTTAAAGTTATGAAAGCATGTAGTTTAGTAGCATTACACACGAAATTAGAATCACGAAGTTCGGTTCATAATATTTCGTGTCTCATCAAGTATATTCACGAATCTCATTGACTTCTGTTTTTCATGTTACGTTATTTCATTTATTGAAATTGTCATCTCATATGAAATATAATTTTTTAGGTAATATTTAGGGTGTGTTTGAACTATATTATTTTGGAAGAATGTATTCTGGAATAGTAGATTGATGAAGAATGTGTGATTGGAAAAAGAAAGAAAAATTATCGATGTGATGGAAAATATTATTTTATTGAAAAATGTGTAGTTGAAAATGAGTAGAAGAATGAAAATGAAAATTTTAATGTGTGCCAAATAGAGGCTAATTGTACAAAGTTGGTGTGGTACATTAAATGAGTGTTTAGTGGAGATTAAAATTAAATTTTTAGTAGATTGCGATATAAGTATTTGAAATTTGTGGTTGAAAAATTATAGGACATATAAAGATGTGATTAATATCCATTGGTTGATTTTAATTTATATTAAAATTTGATTTTAATCTAAAACAAACATAGCTAAGTGTAACACTCTGAATGTTGTCAAGATTTATGCTCTTAATTGTTTAATTAAAAGTATCGTAGAGAACAATCTGTAAATAAATGTCACTCATAAAAATATCAAATTTAATGGGCTAGATGATAGAAACTATTTAAGGAGTTGGGAAATTTGAAAATGACCCAAACATGGTCAACGTTGGATTTTGACCTCTAATTATTTAGGACTTTGATTGATATACAAAATCTTAAAATACAATAATTATGTATACTTTAACATTTTTCTATTATTTATCCCCCAAAGGCCAAAACCCTTTTCACAGAGCCCTAGAACCTCCTGATTTGAACGCTTTGCTTGCCGACGACACAAATCAACAGGAAAATGGCTTGGCGTGGTTCGCTTTCCAGATCTCTTATGTCCACCGCGAGGGCTTCTGCCTTCCGCTCTTCTCCGCCACTCGCCGCCGGCCGCATCCGTCCTCCCTCGTTATCCGCCCCTCGCCGTTTCTCATTCTCCAATCCTAGGTCCCGAATCCCAATTTTGATTTTTTTTTTTTTTTTTTTGTAACTTAGGATTGATGTGGTTTCGTTTATTTTCTCTTTGAAATGAGGATTCAAAATCTTAGAAAATGGAACTGGTTTTGTTCTGGTTTTCTAACCCTCTTTCAGGTCTTTTGGGTTTCAAAGTTGGGTTCTGAAACGAAATTTTACAATTTCTTACAAATTATTCTATTTTCACTTACGTGCTTCTTTCTTTTATTCATTTTCTCTGCAATTTTTAAATAGTATTTTGAAGCCCAAATAATATTACATTTTTATCTGCCTCTATTCCATCATTGAATCAATATTATTACGAGACATGTATCTTTTTCCTTTTGGCTTTCTGGGTTTGTCTAAATAGTTTCATATTGACAAACAGATGTTTTTATTTGTCAATGTAGGACCTTGAGGGAGCTGGGGTGCGTGCAGTCACTGCTACCTCTGCATAATATGGCTGGAGTTAGGCTGACGTCTTACTTGGCAACCAATGTTCGAGCCTGCTGTGAGCTGTCCCACGGTACCTTCTGCCGTTCTTGTCAGGATCGCTAGTAGTTTCTTTGTGAGTCTTAAACTGTTGTTACTAGGAATGTCCAGCCAACTAATGCCAATGACGAAAAGAAAAAAACTTCAAATTTCATATTGTGTTCTTCCTTACGCACATTGATTTTATCACCGTCATTATCTGTGAAATATGTTGATGAGTTGAGTCTGGCTATTTCTGAGATATTTTTAATGAGTTGAGGGGTGAAATAATTGAATTATTTATGAGCTTGTGAAAATTTGTTGATAAGAAAGAGTTGGGATTATTGGGATTGATAGGGAGGACAGGGGAAGATGGGTGATGTCAGCAGCGCTTCCCGACACTCCAATGCAGGACCTGATGCCACATTGTAGGTTTTGTTTGTCCTTTTTTCTGCGTATTGATCTAGTATAATCTTTCTTCGAGTTCAGGATAAGATTCATTAACGCGAGAGCTGTTTCGGTACTGAATATATAATTTATAATTATTAGAATGTTGGACTATTTTATTTCATGGCATGGTGAACGTTTATATTTTTTATGGTGTATATTTATATGAAAAGCAAAACTATTCTCACTGTTGTAAAGTGAATGATTTGTGATTGAGCCATATGTCTTTATATATATTTTTGCTTGTCCATCTCAGTATAGTATAGTAACAATTCAATGAAAATTTAAACAAATATGAGAAAAATTAAAAACATAAGGACTATTTCCTTATCTTCTCTTCCAGCTTGAGATATGGAGAAATCATGAGCCTGATATTGAAAGGTTTTAGTTTATTAATGTTTCTAAAAGATGGAAAAGGCAGAGTCTAGGTGTGAGAAAAGCCTCTGCTTATGGAGAAGGCATGAAGACGGAAGCTAACCCTATTTTGACCGCCTATAATGCAAGCGTAGGTGCCAAAAGACGCGAAAAATGCTAGCCTAAGCACTTTCTATTTTTTAAAGTTAAATAAACTAATTAAACAAAAGGAATTATTATTAATAATCTTAGAATAATTAAAAAAATATTGAAAATAGGGAACCGCCTAGGCTACTTGAGGCTTGACAACCATGGGTTTTACAATTCAAGGCTAATGCAGAAGTTGTACACTTTGGTTATTTCATATGAAGTTTGTTCTGTGCTTTTTGTACCTTTGTTTCCTATGTTTTCATAATTTTAAATTTTACATTTCTAATGGATGAACATGCTTTTTCCAAAAATATTGCTACGAGTTTAAATTTTATCAGCTTTCTTTCCTCTCAAGTGCACTCCAACAATTCTCTTTATTTTGTCTTTTTTTTTTTCAAAAATCATTTAGCCCATGTTTGGTAGGGATTAAAATCAAATTTTTAGTAAATTGTGATAAAGTTGATGAAACGTATGGTTGAGAAGTTGTGGGTCACATGAAATATGTAGTTAAAAATTAATATTTGACTTTAACTTAGATTAATATATGAATTTTAAGCTCTACCAAAAAGGGCTTATTATTTTTCCCTCATCTTTTATTGAACTTATTCATTTTAGATGTCAATATGGCCAATCAATTCATATATGGTTTGAATAATTTGAGAAGTAGAGTATTGAAATATGTAACTTATTAAATACAATTATTATAGAGTAAGAATCGAGAATCTCTTAGAGCTTAGTTTTGTGCATTGGTTCTTTAGAGATCTCTTGGTAATGCTCTTAAATTTGTGAGGTATATTATTTGGTAGTAGGTACAACGGTAAAAAGATATTGATCCCTGATTTTACTTGAATCTGTTTTCTTGTGAATAAATTTGTAAATTTCTGTGAAGTTCATCATTATCTTTTATTAACACGTATTTAATTAAAATTATATGTATACTAGAGGCTACTTGAAATCATTTTGCTTATTTAGATTTTTGAAACTGGTGATTGAATTATTGGATTTTGCTTTTATTTGGTGAGTGTGTACATAACGTGGCTTTGCCACTGTAGTACAATGTTTCGAGTGGCTTATTTTTCAGCTTGAGATTGATGAAGGCAATAGCTGACGAATATAAGGGGTTTTGCACAATTTTTCCTCTCTGGTTTAGGATGAGGATTAGAATAATTTACGATTTCTACGATTAAAACAGCTCTATACCAAAAGCTCAAATTATTTGGGAGGGAAAGAAAGGCCTTATTGAATTCTGCTTTAGATACTCATCTTTAAGCTGCTAACCGCTGCGAATTGACTGAAAAGCTGATGAAATGAATTGTATTATTTCTATTTATGTCTATAACGTGCATGCATATAGGAATTTCCATACAGATGTAATTAAATAGCTTGCACCAAAACACAATGCTCTTGTATCTTATCTGATACAAATTTTATAAATATCTTACTATATATCGTATAGTTGACTGATAAAGAAGTACTCAACTTTCCATCGAAAATTGAGATTTTGACTTTTTTATTTTGTACAGGGTTAAAGGATTAGTCACGGATGTGTGTGTCTAAAGAGTGTTGTGTTCACATAGATATTTAACCTTCTTAAGGGTGTCCTTGTTTCTTAAGTTTCAAGGACCCTATTTTACTATCTCTTTTTAACAACACCGTACAGTCTTTGTCAACATTTGGTGGTTCTGGGGATTTCAGTTGCTTTGAGCGTGCGTGTTGGGCTCAAGAAACTTGTATGTGCTATTTCAACTAATTTTCAAAATGCCAAGCATATTTAAATTACTTATTTCACCTTTTAATTATGCAGTTTACGCTGTTTTCCATATTTGTCATCCATGCCATATGGTATTCTTTTGCTAATGCAAATCATGCAAACTTATGTTGTGGCAGGTACTTGAAAATATAGATGGACCAGTACACCAGGTGCTCGAATATCTGAGGTCTCTGCATGTAGGTCTATTCGACGGGAACATCCTGTTTGGGCAGGAAAAAAATAAGATTTTCGTGGACAATAATTGAAATCCTTTTTATATTTGAGGAATTTGTGGGTAGCTGCATTTTTACCTTTCATATTTTATGTCTGCATGGAGTTTGATTTGTGTTGATCTTATTAGTTGTTGGAGTTCATGGATTTCTACTGCATTCAAATGTTGTTTGCTGCCAGGCACTTGGACATCTTTTTCATTGGAATTGTACAACTGAGGATCCAATTAAGGGTGTGTTTGAGCCACATTATTTTGGAAGAATGTATTTTGGAATAGTAAATTGATGGAGAATGTGTAGTTGAAAAAGAAGGAAAATATTATTTTATTGAAGAATGTGTGATTGAAAATGAGTAGAAAAATGAAAATTTTAATGTGTACCAAACAATGACTATATTTTGGTTATTCAGCACTACCCAAAGCCCCATAAACTTTTATTGTCGATAAGAGCTGTCATTAGGGTATAAAGCTTCTGAACCTCTCATTGCTAAGCCCAAAAAAAGGCATTTGCTCAGAAAATTAACACGTAGGTCTTGTCTCGGGACAATTCTTATGCCGAAAATGAATATGCTCATTTGTCTTGCAGAGAAAGATTTAACCTAGTGGTCCAGTGGAGGACTTTAAAGCTTTTATCACCAAGAAATTTTCTTATGTGCTAGCTGTGGATAGTCATACTAGGGTCTAATGAAAGGTACCTGATGATGGATACGCTGTTGTTTTGTAGTTTTATGATGGCAAACAAGAATCTTGTTCTCGTTGGTCCATGGTCCCTTCCCTGCTTTAAGTCTGAACTCAGTTCGGGAAAAGTTCGCTAGTCCAAAAGGTGTACAGGTGGTGAGAACCATTCGATGTGGGTATAACTACGATTCTATTATCAGCTTATCTGAAGGCAAATTTGTAGTCCTTTCAAATTTAACTACCCCACCCAACTTTATAATTACACAGAACAATTATTTCATACGGGATAGGAAATTGACTCAGGCAGAGTCAATCAGCAATATATTTAAAGTTTTGGGGTTGCCTTCAACAGGCATGGTATCCTATGCTTATGATAGACATCAACAACTATACAAGAATCCGATACAAAATGTGTACATATTAAGGCGCACAAGTCAATCACCATACTAATTTGTGAATAATAACATGCCATCTGGCGTGTTTGTTGAACACAATTGTTATGTGTTCGATGAACGGTGCAAGTGAAAAAAAATAAATACTTCATGTGATAGCGAACAAGCTTCAATACTAAAGAACAGCTAAATAGCAATCTTCTGTCCAAAAAGGCTCGATCAGACGAGTAAGAAGTTCTACTCCAGCTCTAAAAAAATCTCCATGACAAGTAGATATCAATTTTTAAAGCGCATTTTTACTGCGGGAGCATGCTTGAAATGGTAGTGGACTTATGGTGTTATTCGAAAACAACCCAAAAGCACTTTCGTAAGATGTCCGTCGAAGTGAGATCCAAACGGAGTGGGTTTGAAGTGGATTTTCAGGTCTGATTTTAAGTGATATATGTTTGCACCTCACCCATCAGCTATAGCTTTTGAACAAAGTGGTTGCATTTCACTACACTATTTCGACTCGAGTTGTTTAATACAACGATTATGTCACATATACTACTAAATGTTACGTTGGAGATCAACAACCATAATAAATTCTAAAAAGTAAAGATCAACGACGAATTTCTTTATTTTTTTTTTCTAAATTCTATCCATGCATCTAGTTCCGCCTACCAAGCAAACCGCCTTGTGTGAAATCACCTGGGAATAAAGTGGGATCTCTTTTGTTGAGGTGATAAAAGATAATTGTGGGCAACTTGACTACTCTTCTTATCTTTGATTATAATATGAGTAGACTCGGATCAAGTACAGAACCTTTAATGCACTTCCACTGTACCCAGAAAATGCCCACTACATGCGGAAAGAGTACAAAAGAAGCCCCAACATGAAGACACCCACGTAGATACTGATGTTCCCAAAAAAAAACTAAGGAAAACTGGTCACAATACGCCCCAAATCTTCTTCTATTTCCTACTTTTTATCGCCATTATTGCCAAGTCTGTAGACCCCACCACTTAAGAATAATATTACACAACTAATATGATATAATTCTGCCACCATTCCCGGCAACACTATATTCTGCATCAAATCTTATCAATTACTCACATTGTTATTGGTAGAATTTGAGTGCGATTCGAATTCCTTTTTGAAGTAATTGAAAATTTTTAATTGAAGTGCACGTCAAGGAGAATTCAAGTTTGGAATGCTATTGAAATCCTATGTCAAGTTGGAGTTCTATTTTGAAAGTCCATCAAAAGTTGAAAATTGGTATTGGACTTAAAGAAAAGTTCGGGATGGAGAAGACAATTTGGGAGCAAAAAAAAAAAAAAAAAATTCGATAGAGCTCCCGGCACTGGGCGCCCCGACGCCACCTTGTCGATCTGATTTTTCGCGTTTTTCTCTCCTTTTCTTTTTAGACTCAATTTTTTAGTATCCTACATCAGCAACTCTATCATTAGGGTTTGGACGTCCCCTACATTTTCCTTATAAATATTAGGCTTATTTTTACAATTTTATAATGTGAGCAAATAGATGAACTTTAGGATCAATTGTATATTTCTCCATTTTTATTGGTGCAATAAAATCTCCTAATTCCTTTGTGATATTTTCTTGTCTTCTTTTATTATTTTATTTGTAATCAAATACTTCATTATTGTGCTATATAATTTCAATATCTTAATTCGATAGTTGGTTTCATATCAAGTGGTATCAAGCGACACGTGATTCTTGAATTCCAACAAGTGATATCAATGATTCTAAGCATAATTAACACAACAAGTGGTATCAGAGTGATTTTGATATCTTGTTTGTTTTGCAATAGTTATTAGGGGAAAACTCTTTCTTGGTGGAGTCCATCCTCTTTATATTCATACCTACCTCATAGAGCAAAACTAGAGAAAAGATAAACCAAAAAAGTAGAAATGTTAGATCAAGAATAAGAGCATATATTCATTCATGAATACGTGAAGGAAATAGAAGAACAAAGATAACTGACCAAAATTCTTTGTCATAAAAGAGAATATCAAACATAAACTAAAATAGCCGTGTCATGGCAGGCAATCCAAGCAAGTTGTAAGAGAGAAAATGGGATTTGTCGTAGGATTATCGACATTGTTTTCTTTTAACTAATCCAATAAAAAGCCTTTAAAGTTGATGTTGTTTCAAAGAGATATAAAGAGGACAAGGAGAAGTGGGGAATCTAAAGCTTGACAAAGGCAAAAATGAAAGATGACATGAGCTTTTCTTTTGAAGCAACTAAGCATTACTTGGTGGGGACAGTGAACTAACATATGATAAGTTCAAGATGTCCAATATCACTTCCTCGTGTCAATCTCAATTTATTCTCTCCCTTTCATGTGGAACCATTTTAAGAGTCAAGAAAGAAGGATTCAATATAGTCTCTTCATCTATTCACTGTACTTCTACCACTAAGAATCAAGAAAAGAAAGCTTATCAGGCAAAAGAAATCTGCAGCTAGCACAAAAAGATGGAAACTGAAAAAAATATGGATCGAGGAGAATGGTTGAATTTGAGCCTGGGAAGGGATGCATCTCAAATGTTAAAAGACTCGGAATCACAATCAAGACCTGCTTCTACGAAGGTTTTCTCATGTAACTTCTGCTTGAGGAAGTTCTACAGCTCACAAGCATTGGGGGGTCATCAAAATGCTCACAAAAGAGAAAGAGGTGCAGTAAGAAATTACCAGTGGCACAGGATAGCAACGATGGCCCTACCTATTCATACTTCCATGATCAGATCACTTGGCGTTCGACCTCACTCACTTGTGCACAAGCCAGGCATGGCTCAACCGCTTGGAGGAAGATTAAGTGAGGCTAGTGCTGAATTTGGAATACAACATCTGCCCAACCAGCTGGAGGAAACAGTAGATTTGCTGTGGCCTGGAAGTTTTCATTTGGATTCAAACCAACCAGAGCAGAAGTCACCGAGTCCAAACAAGCTTGACCTGAATCTCAAACTGTAATTATCCTATTCGTATTATCCCGATTGGAATTATTCATTATGAGTCCATATTTAAAGAGTATGAGCATAACTAGGTACAGCAATCCAAGAGATGTGCGCTATCATAAAGCAGGACTAGTTCCGGAATTTCCTCCTCTCGTCTGAAAGAGATTTACTGTTCTTGGTTTATGATGTAGTGCCCAAGGCCTAAATTTACTTGCTTTTTTAATGATTCTAAGCACGTGAATAACACCTGAATACTTTTTTCGATCATGTTTATGCTTATTATAGAAATGAAAAAGGAAAAGGCGTTTACAAAAAAATGTTAACCTGGATACATCTTTCAGTTCTATTATTTGCGTATCCATTCTGCTCATACACGGGAGCTGGACTGAACTATTTCAAGTAATAAAGCAGGTTACTAAATGATTCATGATACTAACTACATTCATCTGTTCAGGAATATCTTCAATTGTAAAGAGTCCGTTTGAACCCCATTTTTAGATAAAAATGCATTTTGAAGTAATATATCGTTGGAAAATAATATTTTGAATTTACGTATAATATTATTTTATTGAAAAATGTGTAATTAAAATTAAGAGAAAAAAAAATGTTTTGTACTTCGATCCTCAACTTCCAAAAAAATGAGCTACAACTTCAACCTTTCAATTTTATAACAGTTGAGTCCCTAATGATTTTACTTATTTTTGATTGACAAGTCAATTTTGTTAACTATTTTAAAAAAGCTTTGATCAGTTAAAAATTAAAAACCGTGTTGCATTTACTTAGAAGGAACATATGCATGAATCCAGAAGAACATGAGTAAAAATAACTGGTACTGAAATCATAATGCTTTATTCACCATAAAGATGTACAAGTGTTTCCACAGCATAATTACCAATTTACCATATCATATATTAGAGTTGGCAGAATACTAGCCAAACTATTGATGAATAATTGTTTTTCCCTACGAAGAAACAAAAAGGGTGCTTTTGTTACCAGGCTTTACAAAAGATTCAAACCAAGTGGAACTGAAAATTTTCCTGCATTGCAAGAAAATCCAACAAACTTTAGCATTAATGAACCAGCACCTAAGTGTAATGATTTCTGAGTTAAACTGTGAATAATTTGCAGAGGAATTTGTCAGGGTGACATTCTTCAAGAACTTTTAGATAGTCGACTTCCCATGCACATCATCAAATTTCTTCGTACCATGCCTCAAAATAACGAGCAGGAATTTCTGAGGGTGGACACAACGATGCAACGCATTGGAACTGTCCCAATTACAATAGACTGTATATTAGATTGTTACAAGGGAGTGCAAATTCCAGTTAAAGCAGATTTTTAAGGCTACTTCACTGTAGTGTGACATATTAATGCTAAATGAAAAATGAGAAATACCTTGTAGTCCATGTATTTCTCTCTTACAGCACGTGCACTTGCTCCCATTCGTAGTTGCAGACTGTGAAGTGTGAGCACACACTCTTTCAATTCAGATGGTTTTAAACCTGTATATTTTTGCAGGGCCAAGTCCTGCAAAAAGAGTTCAATTCAATATAAAATTGCAATACTGAAAATCGGTGAAACAGAAAGCTTGGCATAGATACTGTTAAGTGTCAGAACTTTGAATTCAACATATCATTTCAGAGAGGATTAATTTCACTCATGAGGATTTATCTTACCCAAGGGTGAAAGTTTGGCTCAATTATCAATCTTGAAAGAAAGATGACTGAAGCAGCAATGGTAGATGGAATGAACCGGACGCAATGATAATCCAGTAAACTTAGTTCAGCGATATAACAACACAGGAAGTCAAATTGCATTTTTGAGTACTGGATAAGACAATTTAACGTGGTTAATGATGAGTAAGAATAAAACGAGAAGCAAGAAAAGTAGAAGCATAATGATGTTAAAAGAGTGTCAGATTTTCAGCCTACCAGAGGTTTTTCTTGAGCAGCCTTGGTAAAAATTCTACAAAAATCAACGTAAAAGCATGTTATCAGCAACGAGAAGATAGATTTGTAACCCATTGCACTGTAACTATGACATGGAGAAAAATGTGTAATAAAACAACAAAACAAATATATTACAAAGAGATTTAAACCTGAGAAATGTTTTTGTCGTGGGATCACCCATTTCATAGTTTAAAAACTTCAGCACATCTCTCTCCATGTGTACAACCTGTAGTTCACCAAAAGAAAGATTTATAGCCAATGCAATATGCTTTCAACCCAAGTCAAACAGCCATGAAGAGACACAACTCACGTCTTCTTTTGAGTACAAGTTGTCTGTCATGTAGCAAAATTCTTCAACATGAGGTGGACTGATTTCTTCATATTTTCTGCAGTATTTAGTGGCTGTGAGAAATAAAAAATAGCAGAAAATATACAAAATGGTCTGTTTGATAGGAAGGATCAGATTGTATTGGACAATACAAAGGAAACAATTTAAGCTAAAATAATTTATTTTATATTGTCGAGTCTTGCACAAAAGATATAATGAGATTGTAAGCATACGCTGCAAGAAGCATGCAAGATACACCAAGAAGCTGAAGCTTATTCCTGCTCAAGTTGTGGGAAGACAGATACTTGTCAATATAGTTTACAGTAAGATAAGGGGTCTCCGAAACAAGTTTGAATTCCTCTGCGACCTCAACCAACCAATCGACCAGAATCTCTCGCATAGCTGGTTTTATATCCGTCTGAACTGTCTCCATGTAATTAGACAAAGGTCTCCTCTTTGCCACTACCTAATATTACAAACCTTTATCAGACAACTGTCTTCTGTTAAATTATTTGCAACCTCAAATCAAATTGGAACACATGCATATTACAGTACTTGTTTACCAGCTTCACTTTTTTCAATGAGCCAAGGGAATGCACGACATGTTGACAATAATTAAATCGAGCTAAAGTAGGAAGGCATAGAAAATGAGAAAAAAAAATATGGGACAACATAGTTTTACTAAAAACCTATATCAGAATCATTGAGTGCAGCCACTGGTACTGATAAAAGGGATCAAATAACCACTACTGCTAGGAACTAATGACTGGAAAAAATTTAAACACGAAAATCCCAGATTAGCAGAAAATTTAAAATAAAATCCATAAATGGAATTATAGCCAACAAGAAACACACATGGGCGAATATTCACAAACCTTGACATCAGAAACTAGTATATGAAAAGAATCATCTACTCTTAAAACGGATAAATAAGCAACAGCTTAACTCCAAAACTGAATGCACAAAGCTTCAAAATCAAAAGGTCGAGTATAAATAACAGGAAAATCACAAGAATGGAGAGCACCAAATTTGTGATAATGCATAAGAATAAGAAGAAAATTACCTCGAGGGAATGAAGATGCCGATACATAAGAGGAGCGTGTCCATATTTTTCCGATTCATCAGTTTCTGAGCTAACGTGGAAATCAACATTCACATCAATTTCAGTACTCGCCTTTTTAGCAACCAACACCCCGAACTTCTGCTCGCGTTCAGACACGAATACGGGTTTCTGGGATTTGCTCGGAGCAGATTTTTGAGCCAACCCGGCAGCGTCAGACGAAATGTTGGTGAGCTCACCCAGCACGACTCGCTTCTTTGATACGGAAAGCCCTTCCACAGATTCATTGAGTCTTTTCTTGGATGCCCTTGTTCTAGTGGGCGTGGGTACACTGTTTTCTTGGTCGGCCATTGAAGCCCAGTTTTAGGGTTTTTGGAAATGGTAAAGGGTTGTAGCAGGTGAGAGAGAGCAAATGGTTGAGAAATGGAACGAACTTGTATCTATCTTATTTGGTCAGGGTAGACATTATGCCGCTATTTTAACAATTTCAAAAGCTTAATTTACCGCGCGATACTGCCAGAGAAAAATGAAAATCTACTTTTCACCCAATTCGAAAATGTTTAAACTATGGGCTATGAGCAAGCATCATCGTTTCACAAGTCTCGTTTAGCAGGACTTTTGATAAATTATTAGGTCCTTTTTGGTGAGGATTAAAACATTCTAAATCAAAGTCAAATAATCAATATTAATCACATTTTTTATGGATTTCAATTTCCAGAGCTTTTTAACCACACATTTCAAAAAATTCTATCACAATCTACTAAAAATCTAATGTTAATCTCCACTAAACCCCTTCTAAAAGAAGATTTTGAAATTCAAAATTGTTTTTAAACCATTTTGACTGATTTTATGAACATGATTCTAACGGTTAGAAGAGCTTTTAAAAATTAATTCGCAAAGAAAAATTAAAGTAATTAACTTCAATAACTCTTTTATAGGATGTAAAAGCAAAAACCATACCAAGCGGGTCCTTAATTTGCGTATATTGTGCTGCTGTCACAGAGAGTGATATTTTATGCACGGGTAATACTATACAGCAATTTTTTTCGAAATAATATTGTCCCGGTTTGATGGAGATTAAAATTAAATTTTTAATAGATTTTGATAAAAGTTGGTAAATGTGTGATTGAAAAGTTGTTGATCCTATAAAATGTATAATTTAAATTAATTGTTAACTTTGATAGAAATTTATATTTTAATTTCTATCAAAAATGGGCTTTGTAAAAAGTAAGGAGAAGTGCAGTTTACTGTTTTCAGTTTCAATTGTGGTAAAATATCTAAGCCCCTCTTTGCCCTCATTAAAATTTTAATACATTTTTCTCTCTTTTTTCCATTCATAAATTCTCTAATTAAAATAATATTACTTATAAATAAATAAATAAAATCCTTCTTTTTTAATTGACCAAAAATTAAGGGCTCAAACTTATTTGATTTGATATTTTTGAAAATGTTTATTTGACTTTACAGGAAACCATCCAATTCATCCTTTTGATGACAATCGAACACACCCAATTAACACATTATCTGAAAAATGTAAATTTAGGTTATGTTTAATGAATATTATTGAAAAAATAATATATTTTAAATAGTGATATTGTTAACGTTGAAAATTGTATATACAAATTCAAGCCAATTTAGAATGTAAATGCGAATTTTTACTGATAATAACTTGTAAATTACAAAAGTAAACTACAAGTGTTTTTCTTTATTTTTGCCAAAGAAGATATTTGAAAATACCAAGTGTTTAGAATCCTCTTTTTTTCTTGAGGATACCTTCATCCTTTTTATAGGGAAAGATAGGCGTGTATACATCATTTTCTTATCTTATCAACTACAATACAAGTTGAGAAAGTACATTATTGTCACGTTTGGATTAGTTTAATGAGCTCGTCTTGTCAGGTCATCATGAGTTTATCTTACATGTGGTCCCCAACAACTAATGAATTACTTAGGGAATGAAGTTAAGGCATATGATTGATGGAATTAGAAGGTATTGTCATGAACATATCCAAATGTAATTCATTGATTGGACGTTTGACAGTGTGTAAGGAATCTCTAATCATTATGTCTATTCAATAACGATGGACATAGTATGACCTGATCTCAAATACCCGATCTTCAATTAGAATGAGCTTAATGCATATAACAAACCGTATTTAATGAGGTCGGATTACTCTCCAGGTCGGTGCTCGCTTTGATGAGGTCGTATGTCGAATTAAACCCTAGGCCAGTGCTCGCCTTGATGAGGTCACATGTCGGATATCAACAGATACGATGGGGAAATATGTGGTTAAAAAGTAAGGAAAAGTTATTGATGTAATAAAAAATATTATTTTTATTGAAAAATGTATGCTTGAAGATGAATTTTGAAAGAAGTTATTTTTTAAGAATGTGCGTCAAACGGTAATTTC
The DNA here is from genome assembly GCA_903798325.1 of Fraxinus xanthoxyloides. Taxonomy (NCBI): domain Eukaryota; kingdom Viridiplantae; phylum Streptophyta; class Magnoliopsida; order Lamiales; family Oleaceae; genus Fraxinus; species Fraxinus xanthoxyloides. Next base: position 17,283 of record CAIGRL010053383.1, read on the forward strand.
CATCCTTCCATTACCAAATATCCTTCCATAGTAAACGAAGTAAGAAGTTTGTTGATTCATAAAGAGAGAAATGAATGGCTCAATCTTTTACGACGATTTATCCAAGACGCTTCCGATTTCACTCATGAATTAAGCATGTAAATTTAGTTCACTTAACAATCTTATAATTTACAATCACATACTGTACTTCTCAACATGTCATTAGTTTATATTTTCTATTTTTGTGAATTTATTATTTGTTTATATTTTATTTTTATAGCGGGAAAAAATGTTCTAAGATTTATTAACATATAATGTAATAATATATTATCATGATTCTTCTAATTCAATGAACAATCAAATTAATTGAATAAAATGTAATATAACAATTTCTACTTATTCATTTTCAATCATATTCACACAATAAAGTATCCGTTCGACACCCATTAATTTATTTTATAATTTGCTATAGAATCATTTTCAACAACATTCATACAATAAAATATTCTACACGTATACCAAAAACGTTTTCCTACCTTTTAACCACACATTCTCCTAAAAATACTATTTTAAACTTATTTTTCCTAATTAACGAGAATCAAATAGGCTAAAATTATTTTACACGTAAATCCAAAATTTTTCCTTACTTTTTAACCATACACCCTCCTAAAATTGAAAAAGGATAAATAAAATGTTTAATGAATTCAAAACTAGAAACTGGAAAGGCATTGCAAATGGGGACCTTATTTTTGGAGAATATGGTTATGGATCTACATGCAAATTTATTAAAGAAAATGCGATAAAAATAATTTTGAGAAAAAAAAAATTTAAAGAATATGTGCCATGGCCCATGACGAATCTTATAGAGAAGCAAGCTCTTTCCATTTCTCAAAAAATTAACAAACCCCATAAAAGTAAACATCGACGTCCCTTTATCATTTCATCTTATACAATTATGCTATATTTGAAATTTTCTTTGTTCTATTTTTTTTTTTTAAATTTAAACTAGTAAATTATATATTTTTAAGAGTTTTTCTTTTCTTCGTTCTGCACAAATAATTATCTCAAAAATTATTTCGCCAAAATTAAACATTTTTTTAGAGAGGTTCCCAAAAAATAAATAAATAAATTGAAATAACTTCCCCAGTTAGAAAAACAATTTTAGACGATTACGACCAAAGCAATTGCTTGCTATAGTCCAGCACCCTGGTTTCTTCTCAATTAGTTCTGTAGTTGATTATCATTAAGCTTATACCAAATGCATCAAATTTTACATCATCAATCAACAGATTCACTGTTTGTTGTCTTCAGTCTACTACTTTTACTAATATATATCTGTATCGACTAACATATTCTACTCCTGTATTTGAGTATCAGGTGATTGATCTGTCGTACCTTCCATCTTTCTCGATTTTGGCTTTCCTTACTCTCGTCCACTGGTGGTAGCCAAGTTTACAACCCCAACCGAAGAGTTATCCTCGGTGACACTTTCTAGTTGCAGTTCAGGTCGTTTATCGTTGTCTTGATTCAAGGAAGTACCTTCTTTCGGATCAATTTCAGTTTTCTTCAATTTCATTTGCGGTCTATGGTTAAAGCTCCAACGGGTATTTAAAAACCATTTGCTAACCTGTATGACGAAATAGACCAATGAAATAAAGATATTTCGAATGGCAAAAGAGGAACAGTACGGCAAGATAAATGTACATACCTGCTGGATTGTCAGCTTTAATTCCTTCGCCAAATTCTCCTTTACAGCTCGTTCAGGGTACTGATTTTTTCTGAAAGATTCGAGGAGTCTCTACACCAACACAGCAACCATCATCAGATATTCAACAGAAGGAATGTCTGAAATTGTATGATAATTTCCTACAGTGGAACAAACAGCTAACCCATAATGCATTCTAAATTGTTACAAGAGTGCAGCGTTTAGAAGATACTGCAGTCACATTCTATATACAATTTCAAATAAAACATGAAATACAGGCAGACGCACGCACCAGTTGGAACATAATTCCTTGCCTAAAAGGTTGAGTGGTCATATTTGGTGAACCGCCTAGAATGAAATGGTTGTAGAAGATAATTCACAATAGGATTCTAATTTTTTTGGGGAAATGTATATACAACTAGTACCTGTGTTACAGCTTCTCCAAGCCTTTTAGGTGCTGATCTTTTAACATTTGCACCCACAGAACCTGTTTCAGAAGGTATATTGATTGTGCCCCTATCAATTACATTTTTGTTAGTTCTTTTAGACCCATGCTCACTCTCTGTCGGGTTTTCATCCTCGGCATCCATTTCATTTTGAGCTAATGGAGTTTTGTCAGGAGACACCTTGTCCGCTTTTTCACGGTTAATCTTCCTTCTCTTTTGAGAAGGAATATCTTCAAAATCTTCATCACTTGATTCAGAAGAAGAATTTCCATATGTTTCCTTTAAAAGATGCAATGTCACAAACATAAGCAAACCAATGGAGAAAGGAGAGAGAGAGAGAAGTGACAAACTGCTGTACTAGAGAAACAGCATCAAGAAAGAATGTTTGAATAAGAGCTGGGAAGAAAGACATGTTAAGCTAAATAATGTTTGAATATCCAAACCAAAATTAATACTGATTGATGAGAGAGTGACTGATGCAAAAAACCTTTGCAATTATAATCCTCAACGATAACCAACTCCTTCGCTGAAATTTTGAGAACCACTTGCAACTTCTTTTGTGAGATTAACAAACCATATGTCTTCATAATTTCAGCTTCAAATTGATTGCATATAGCATCTACCTTACAAAAAATGAAGGTACCTCTATTGCGGTGACTGAAATCATGGCCACGGTCAAAAAAGTGGCGCCTATCAAGTACATACATCAAAATTAAGAAGACTTTAAATTCCCTATTAAGCCTGGTACACACGAAACATTCAACTCCAGACAAAAGACCTTGTGAACCAAACACAAAATAAACGGCTGTCAATCTGCTCCACCTATTGACTGTGTATGTACCAGCATGAATTAAAAATGTGATGAATGTAACATTTAGTTTGAACACAAAGATCTTCAAAATATGTAAAATGGACCAAAACTCTAAATAGTGATGTAGATGGATTTAGTGAAAGTTGAGCTTTCTTGTGGACTGGATGGTTTTACAAGATTCCAACTTTAGATGTCACGCAGAAAAATCAAGATTGCCAAGACAAATCCAGATGCATGGTGAACCGCCTTTAACATGATAAATATATTACAATGGATAAATCGAACAAAAATATAGTGTGAAAATGTAAAAGAAACTCACATCATTCAATTTTTTATAGTCCAGCCGTTCTACATGTCTTTTGCCAGACACAGGTGCATCACTGGTCTCCATAAGGTACGAGAGCTCGCCTCTTAGTGATTGACTCTTCACTTTAGCTGCTTTAGATTTTTCTTCATCAGCACCTAAAACTGAAGAAATTTCAGGTGCAGCGGCGTCATCAAGAAGAGCACCAAGATCCTCTGAGTCAGATGTGAAATCAGAACTTGAATTGTCCTGCTTCACCTCCTCGTCTTGAACTGGAGCAGCAGGATCAAAATCATCATCTTCTGAATCATCAGAAGGAAGTCCCAAATACTGTTTGGTATTAGGAGAAGCCGCCAAATTATCAGATGCCAATAAGTAATCAGCTTCATCAGAACTTGATTGGTCTCCAGATTCGTCATTACTTAGTTCATCTCCTGAAACCTTCAAGACTGTATCCGGCTTATCAGGGTCATAATCATCATCCTCAGAATCATCCGACGAAGACCCAGAACCATCATCCAGCTTCTTCACTGATGCAGATGCAGCAGCCTCTGGAAAGATCTTCTGTAAATGAGAGAAGGGCATAATGAGCAGCTAAGTATCAACATTTAACCACTATCCATCCACAAAAAGTTAAGACTAGACCTCCCAACTCTCAATGACAGAAAGATTTGTTCCTTGGAAATCATTAAGATAACCAATGCAATCAACTTTACAATCACATCCAGGGCAAAGCCAGCTTTCATCATCTGGAGGAACTGTATATATGCCCAAAAAGGGAATAATATTAGACCAAGAGATAAAAGTAAGAAGACATTCAGGATATGAGAAACAAAAGCAGGCTATGTCAGCTGAGATATGGAAAAAGTATGGAATTACTGTCTTGTTTTAGCAGAGGTGGTTCCAAACAAAACTGGTGAAACCCACGTTCACATGCACCATCACAAAGAATAATATCATTATCTGCTGTTATATCCTTAGAGCCACATTTCGAGCAGAAAATCTGCAATAGAAAAATATGCTTAAACATTCCCAAATCAATTCTAAATTATACACACAAAACTAAGTCGTGTTGCGTGCAATACTTGCAAGCAGTGTTCTAAAAGGCAAAGACAGAGTAATACTTTACAAGGAAGAAGAAAGCTCCTATGCACGGGGCTCACGAGTTTCAGATTTAATAATGTCATTTTTCAGTCAACCATGATTCTTTAACAGCTATGACTCGTAGATTATTACTTAATTATGCAAAAAAAATTACGTAATATAAAATTCAAGCCAAATGCAGCATCGGAAAGGTTACTGGAATAAATAATCAAGCAATTCAGTATGAAATAAAGCTTCAAAAAAAATTGTCCAGTTCACCAAAACAGAAGCAAGAATCTAAACAAATGGAGAAATACCTGATGATTTAGCAATGCATAGTATCAAAAAAATGTAATTGGTCGTATAAAAACTGAAAAGATTATATTGATCGCGAAATAAAATTACAATCCTAATTTGGGAAAAAGAGCAACCCATTTCATATAAAGAAAGAAAAAGAAAAGCAACACTAGATAGCAGCAAAGAGAAGTCTTTTTTTCCCATCCTAACTCTAGGTGTCAAAATGCCTTTTAAAACATTGATCAAGAGCAACAGAACTGATGGATCCAGGCATCGGTGCTACACCACGTGCTAAATTCATGTGCCACACGTGGAGTGCAAGACTGAATTAAATGAAGGGATGCCATCCAAACATTTAATATAACGCATGTGATATAGAGTAGAAGATAATACAGCCACCAGACAAAAGGTAACTCCATACATCTTCACTGTCGATCTCTCCTGCAGAGTCAAACAAAGATGCTGGAAGCTTTCCCACAGCCAGTGACAGATCAAGGCGTTGAAATAAATCTCTTATTCTCAATTTGTAATCTAAGATATGAGATTTCGCACGCTGAAGCTCTTTCTCTGGCTTTAATTTTTCCAAGCTGCAAGAAGTAAAATGATAATAAACCATGCTGATTAAGAACAAACCAAGATAAATCAGCCAAATGCTTAAATAACATACAAAATTGGTTAAAAGCAAGAATAAATTGATTAAGCACCAAACATTATGATTTAATTACCATTAACTAATGGTGCTTAGCTTTTATATTCACGCCATCTATGCTCAAATTACAAGATCATTGCATTCAAGACAACCTGAAAGGATGAGTGTGTGCAACAACGATTAAAACCAAGACAAGACTGTTAGTTTTCTCTTGCTTTCCAAAACCTACACTAACCTAGTTAAGAGGCAGACTACGACAAGCTCCATTAATGTTCTTCAGGCAAATTAAAACTGTCCAATTGAGTTGAAAATAATGTGAACTGTGAAATTAAATTATGCATAGTGATATCATATAAACCTGAACTGCAGGCTCATATAAGGCAGTCATTTTGAAGCTACACCCAAAAATATCCATCATTGGAAGAAAAGGAAACAACATTCAAAACTAGTAACTGAAGGGGAAGAAAAAAAAAAGATATTCAATAATTGCAGCAGAGTATATACATGGTGAAAATGCATTTGAAAAAAGTAATACCATCCCATCCCATAACCGAAGCGCAGACCAGCATCTACAAATAATTAGAAGACATTAAGTTCAAAAATCATGAGATAACCATCCCTGCCTGACAAGATTTGCATATTTCTAACGTTTTCCTTATTTTTCTTAAATAAATTGACACTGCTATAGATACATATAAGCAGAGAGCAACATTTATTACCACATATTATTTCAATCTAGCACTTAAACAACAGTGTCTATATGCCTGAAAAATAAAAAAACAGAAATCTGACAGCAATTATGCACAGATTTTTGCAGACCATACAAACCTTTGTCTTTTCCATCCTTCTGCAGAATATGCGTCAATCAAGTTTTGCTCATATCTTATCCGGTGCAATAGATATCTAAGATGGGTCCTTGTTCTAGAGAACTCATTTGCTGGACCTTTATTCATCTCCTTCTTTTTTCTCCCCCTCCTTTTCTTTTCTACATTAGCGTTGTCTTCCACCGCAGTGTCTTTAGGATCAGAAGCTTTAGGTTTCTCTTGTGATTTTGAACGCAGTACCCACTTATTATTCGCCGAACTCTTCGATGTTCTCGACTGCACAGGAGTTCCTTCTTCTACAGCCTTCAAGAGACTACGACCATTAATTACATCTTTCTCCATTGCTCCTGCTTGTCCAGAAAGAGTATTCACGGAGGCGCGGCCACATGGTGTCCCAAAATAGCCAAGAGCAAGAACAACATTTATTGCCTTATTGGCAGAAGGTCCTTCCAAGTTTTCAATGAGAGACGACGTCGTATTTTCTAATAGAGGTCGTTTTTTCTCTCTGCTGAAATTCTGGGTAACATCTCCAGGAGTTGGTCCCACTTCTTTAAATCCAGTAATAGTCTCTTCCGTTAAATCTATTTTATTTTTAATGTTCTCAGCTCCAACCACCTCTTTCTGCTCTATTAGCTCAGTAACCACTGTCCCACATTCCAATTTACAGTCCTTCGGTGTCTGGGGTTCAACACAAGAATTCTGGTTCAAAACTTCTAAAATTTCCAATCTTTCTAGCCCGTTACACTGGGATTCTCGAGTCTCTTCGTCTTTTGATCCCTTTTGTGAATTTTCAACCTTCTGATATTTCTGTCCCAATAAGTCATAGCCAACGCTGGTAAAATGGAGTTCTTCCCTTCCTTCACCTGTAGGTTGTTTAGGGCTTGCAGCTCCTTCAGTCTCGCACTTAGAATTCTGGTCCAGAACTTCGGAAACTTTCAGCTCAGATTCTTGAATCCCTACTTCTGATGACCCCTTTCGCACATTGTCAACCTCGTGACAATTCTGACCCAATAAATCAGTAAAATGAAGCTCTTCCCTCCCTTCAACCGCAAGTTGCTTAGGGCTTGCAGCTCTTTTAGTTTCGCAATTCTCTTGTTGTACAGGTACATCCATATTCACCACCCCAAACAAATAGACACTAAATCCAAAAACAAAATTCCCCCCAGTATCACTTACTAAACTAAAATCGTCAACTGCACCAAATCTTCAACCAAAAACCACAATTTCCATTTCAATTCGCCCTCATTGACCAGGAATTCTCTCACACCGAAAAAAAATGATATTACACTTCTTTTCATGCAGATTTTCAGCTATTAATTGCTAAAAATAAAAGTTTAGAAACAAAAAACGAACATATCAATTTCCATTGTTACAACATTATTCAGCAAAGTAAAGCAAAACATAAGTGAGTATAGACACCCATATATCTATGTACCTGTTGTCTCAGATCACGTGTAGAAGTCGGTAGAAAGGTAGGGCTTTGTTTTAATTTACTTTAATTATTTTACTCAGAGCTGAAATTAAACGAGCGTAAAGGAAAGTGAATGGGTAAGGTTATTTGAGATATCGAGGATTCTCCTCATCGCGAATAAAATGTGAAAGGCTCTCTCGATTTAGTGTGTGTGTGTGTGTGTTTTATGCTACAACCCTCAAATCAGGCGGTGCGCAACGTACAACTGTACAAGCGTTGACAACAGGGGGAGAGAGGCGCTTTTGTATCCCGAAACCTCTATTATGCGCCGGGTGGGCAAGAAAAGGTGATGATTCCAGGGTTTGATGGGCCTGGAAATATTGGTCTGAATCATAGGACAAGATCATTTGAAATGTAGCCTTCTTCTCGGAATGGTCCATTATCCCATAGCAGGCATAAAGGCCCAAAAGAGTACATGTGAGCCGGCCCATGACCCGGGGCACATGGCCTGCCCGCAGGAGCCTCAACCCCACCACCGGTCCACCTGTTTGATTCAATTCTAGCGTCCACTTGGATTATCAGATATATGCATATATATCGTGGCTGTAGCAGTTACAGTAAGGGCCCATCGGGAAAGAGAAGAAAGGAGAGAGAAGGAGAAGGTAGTGGTGGTTGATGGCAACCTTCGCCTCCTTTCTCTCATGTTCTCCTCTTCCTTCCATACGACGTTGTTGCGGGATTTCACTTGCTCGGCCTTTCTCTGTTAATTATCCCACTAGGTATTTTATCAAATCTCCAAGTTTAAGAACCCTAGTTTTAGCTTCTTCTTCCGTTGGGGAAGTTAATGCTGGCGATGGGAATTCACGGTCGAAGGTGAGGGTTTTATGTTTGAATTATATTTTCTGTTTATTGGTAGTTTTTATTTTATCTGTTTAGTTTGTTTAATCACGCTGGTTTGGGGAGTTCTTAAAATAGCTAACTTTGGTTGGGAATTAGACTGGAGAAGGAACGCAATGAAAATTCTTTGATCGTCAACAAAAAATTAACTCATCTTGGCATAGTAAAATGTCGGAAATTAAATTTCAAAAGGAAGTAGCAATGGCTAGTCGACTTTCTTGAAGCGGAATGAAAGCTACATAGAATATATAATGGCTAGCTTATTTGATTTGCCGCAAATGACTGGGAGAGAGGTGGGATTAAAATTTTGCGAATAATATAAATTGTGAAGGAAGGCAAAGAGGTAGAAGGTCTGCCAGGAACTGATAATGCTATATTAATACCATGGCATAATATTATATGTTCCAGAAATCGGTTCTCTCAAATTTGATACATGAGATAGAGCCTTTGGATGTGAGCCTTATTCAGAAAGACGTTCCACCTACGACTATAGATGCCATGAAAAGGACCATTTCAGGAATGTTGGGCTTGCTTCCGTCTGACCAATTTCAGGTGATGATTGATGCGTTATGGGAACCACTCTCCAAGCTGTTGATTTCTTCAATGATGACCGGGTAGGTTCACTTTTCGTGACACATACTACACAATTTTGTTGGGCACAAAAAAAATAAATATGATGAGAAGCGTAATGAAGATAAGTAAATATTGTTGGAAGTGAGTGTTAACAATTTAGTCTGATATAATAATTAGCTTTATCCTGTGGTGTTGTCGGTTTGTTTATAATTTGTGAATACCAGCTCAAGAGCAATAGGTTTGTTGCCATATGTGTTTGATTCATACTAATATACTATAAGTAAATAAATTAGAGAATAGATTGTGTAATCTTGTGAATCAGGGACTATTCTCTCGGAAATTTTGTTCAGGAAGCTACCTAATCTCTAACTTAGTGACTTAACACTAATTTATCTACTGATGTGGATTTATGTTCTTAAGACGGTTCAAAGGGACTTGCAATGAAGATTGTAAGACAACCAAGTAGGTTCTTGTTTACAGAACGAGTTAACTGGATGTGGTATCTCTTTAAAATTCATAAATTGATCTTAGAAGTGAATTAATTGATTGTTCTGAGTTTCAGCATTGTTGTTTGGAACCCTTGGGTAGGATATTTGGATTCTAAATGCCATGACCTTTCATTATTTTCTCAAATCATGACGTAGAGTTGTATGGTCATATCAGCCCAGGATGGAGCTTGCTTCTGGCGGAGGGTCCCGTGCCTGATGCATGCCTGAGTCCGAATAAGCTCTCAGCTAGGGTGTAGTATGTACATCTTTTGGTGTAGTTCTAGGCTAGATTATACTAGCGTGTTTTTATTTTTATTCATTGTGGTGGAAGATATATAAGTTGAGTAACCTCGCAAGTCGCTACTGTATTTTTGAAACTGTCAACTTCTGTGGTTTCTAGGTTCTCTAACATTTGAGAATACTCTTAGACGAGAAGATCATGTAATGATTTTAGTGGTATCTCATACATGTGTAAGCATTCTATATTAGAGAAATTTTATTTGTTATCTAGAGTTGTTAGCATAACTGTTATTATAACCCTCAAGCTGCTATATTTTACTACTGAATTACTTCATGTAACATTCTCTCCTGTGTGTGGCATCTCCATTCAGCCTAAATGTTAGTGTATATAACCTTTATTTTTTGATTATTACTTGTGCAAGTCATCTGAAAAAATTAATGATTCAATCTTGACTCTTCTTTGTTTCTAAGCTCACTCTCTAGTCCAATATCATGGGCTGTTCAGGCATGACTGTGTAATCATTAGTGAACTATGTTTTAAATTTTCGCTAGTGCATAATAGATCACTTTATGGTATCCTATTTTATTGCAGGTATACATTGCGGAATGCTGAACATAGGCTTTGCCTTGAGAAAAATCTTGAAATCTATGAAGGACATAATGATAAACAAAAAACTGAAGATTCTAAACTTGAAGGTGAAGGTTTGTTGCTCAATGACGATGTAGTGAGCAAAATTTTCAGACAAGACAACTTGCCGATATCAGAGACAACCGGTGAAATTACATCAAAGATTCCAGATCTTGGGGGAATGTCTCTTGAAGCTCAAAAATATATATTGCGATTGCAATCTCATTTATCTTCTGTCAGAAAGGTGTGTACTTCATGGGTATCTTGGATTTCTTATTCATCTATGTATTAATTTTTTTCCAAAATTGGCTTTGGCTTTGCTATGCAGTGTCAATATTTTGTTAATTAACCATCTTATCTAAAAACAGTATTTTCATATTCAAATATGGTTTGGGAGTAAACAAATATCACTTGTTCGAGTGTCACCACCAAATGACTATTTTTTCCATGAGATGGTATGACTTTGGACCTGGGGGCCCCATCTACTTTAAAATAAAACAACTAAAATCAATTACCAGTATTCAATTTGTGGCTGAAATATGGAAGCTGCCATTTTGTGGAGCAATATTCCATAAATTAGATGTATTGGGTGTTTTCCACATAAGTTTGATTTTTATGTGGATTAGATTACCATCTAACTGAGTTCACATTTTTGGTGGATTGATTAGTTCTTCTTGGTTATCTTATTCTATTAGTGGTAGTCTAGTGGGCTCTCTTTTGAATGCCCGTTTCCTTTTTATTGTTTTGCATTTGTATGCTCAGTGCTGCTCATAGAGGGTTTTATTGTCGCGTGTTGATTTTTAATCCTTATTTATTTCTCCAATTTAGATAAATGTTATATGACATTCTATTGTTGTTTATTAATTCTGCCTAATTAAGGAGCTCCGTGAAGTTAAGAGGAAATTTGCAGCTCTTCAGATGCAACAGTTTGTGGGGGAAGAACAGAATGACTTGTTAGATTATTTAAGATCTCTGCAACCAGAAAAGGTATGTATATATACGTAAAAGTGCTAGTGATCATGTAAGGAGAGTGATCTTTATGGATGATATTGCAATAAACTAATGCATTGACGATCAAATGAAAGCGATTTTTGCTATAATAATTTTAGTTTGCAAATCAATAGACATTTTACAGAAAATGTGTTTTCTGTGCTAAATTTCACTTTCAGTGTCTGCAAAACCTCTCCTTTGGAATATAGATTATGTTTTCTATAATTGTTCCTGATTAAAATTTCCTCTTTCTTTCACGAGGATCCATTTTGGGATAGGAATTTGAATATCACAACGCAGCTGCACGTTTACATGTTTAGGATTTTTCCAGCTTATATTTGGTGTAGAGCCAAGTGCTATTTTCAACTTCCCAACATAAAAATCTGCAAAGGAATGCTCATGAAGTTGTCCTCACCTCCTAGTATAATTAGGATTAATTGCAGTAAATTCAGTATCTTGCAAAAGGGAGGTGAAAAAATGTCATATTAAACTGGGGATATCTATCACTTATCTGTAATTTCAATGGGTAGTAATCCTTCCATTTCTTTGATGCACTCTTTAATTATGGACTATTTCTACTATACTTTTGAGAGTTTAATCTGCACCACTTTTGGGGGGATGCATGTGCACTTCATGTGGCTCACAAGGCATTCATCAATTTCGTAATTTGTCTTCAGGGAGGACAACTAGCTTTAAGTGGCAGTTATGCTTCTATCAACTCTGCTTTACTGTCCATCCTTTTGTTTTCTTCATTCTTGTGATGGATTCTACTACTTCAATTGAACAGGTAGCGGAGCTTTCAGAACCGACATCTCCTGAGTTGAAGGATACCATACATTCGGTAGTACATGGTCTCTTGGCCACCCTTTCTCCTAAGATGCGTTCGAAAGCACCTGATCTCTCTGACGAGCCAGCTATAGGAACAATAATAATTGAAACAGAAGAAGACAGCATTGATCTTGTTGAAAACACTTCCCTCCAATTGCAGCCCCTTATTTGTTTGACACGTGATTATCTAGCGCGCCTACTGTTTTGGTTAGATCACATATCCTCTCTATTTACTTACTTTTGTCTAGAGTATGCTTGTCTAGATATTTATCCATTTTATACACTCTCAAGTCATAAAATGGAATTTTTTGTTTTGCTCTATTTTTCTTTCAGGCAATTGGATTATTCTTTTTCATTTTTTTCTTCAATTTATAGAAATGTTAGGTTATCCCCCTTCTATTGGCTTACATCAAGGATCATGAAATCTAACGGTGGTAGATTATCTTCAGCTCCGAATTTTGAACACCTTACAGTCTAAGAGGCCATATTTGTGTGGAATTAGAATCCCTAGCCACGTTTTACCTGTTTCTCTATATGTTAGAATCATTGAATGGATTTTACCTCTTCATTGTTTTCACAAGGAACAGGCTTATAAAGTGCGTCATTGTATCTTCAGGTTGGGATAATACACTTGATTTCTGTCATTAGACAATATAGTGAACTACCTTTTTTGCAGGAAATAATTCCCTAAAAACGAGATTTTACACCGTACTGAACTTGAGAGAGCATTAAAACTACATGCACATACCTTCCTGGAAATTAAGTGCACCTCCAAGAATCAATAATTTTTTCTCCTTTAGACATCGTTTTCATACTCTGCAGATTTTTCTTCATAACCAACATGGGGACAATGAGATCTGGAATTAAAGCGCTCCACCACATTCTTTTAGCATTTTGTAGTATGCAAACAATTTATTGTAGCTTTTATGTTACGGGATTCACATTTTTCATTTTATTTGGTGAAGGTGCATGTTGCTAGGACACTACCTTAGAGGCCTAGAATATCGGTTGGAGCTTACGGAACTTCTGTCCTTACCTTGTGTGGAAGAGAACGGTAATACTGAATGAACTAGTTAGTTAACAACAGCTGTAATTTTCTCAGTTACATGTGTATATACAATTTGTCTGTTATCCAAAACAACAAGGCCCTGTTTGATACTACCTTTTTTCCATGGAATTGAAAATTAAATTCCATTATTTTCAAAAAATGCATGTTTGATTGGCAACATTTTTTAGTTTAATCATTTTCTTGGTTTCCAGCCCCGCGCGCGCCCATCTTTCCATGATTTTGGTAAAAACCAAGTTTCACCTTTTTGGTGAGAATTTGGTTTCCAGCTTGCCTTTTTTGTTTTTGTTTTTTTTTTTTGGCAATTGGAACAAATTTCAATATTTCATAATCAATTGAAATTTTTTTTTCACTTTAATGGATAATGTTTATGTAAAACGAAGCCAAACGAACACTGAATTTAGATGAAAAAATTGTTTTTTTTTTT
>CAIGRL010053411.1:0-11036 GCA_903798325.1 Fraxinus xanthoxyloides
GAATTACATTGGTGCTGCATCACATATAACCCATAAAAATCACAATCAAATGGAAGCTCACATAGTAGAATTATTCCAACATGTTCCTCTCCAATCTACACTTCCTACTACAAATTACATAATTTCTTTCTCATTCGCAAGTTGCCCCCTTTCACCACTCCTAATACAGGTATTTATAGACACAGAGATATAAAAAATGAGTATTAATTACCTAACTAACTAAGACTCCATATAGTTGAAGATTCCAACTGAAATCAGTTGCAAAAACAGTTGGAAAACAGCTCAAGTTCAACTGATTTCTAATTGATCTAGGTTGCTAAATTCTACCTTAAAGAATCATGTTTCACAAGAGTAATGGAGTTGGTATCCTCCAATCCATCCCATTTTAATTTTTTGCAAATTCTCTCGATAATTGGAGAAAGTCGATATGTATGGACTATAATGCTGGAAACACTGATTCCCTATCTTGCACCTTTGTAATAATATCTATGCTGCTTGTTTTCGGATAGTAGATATTGGATTACACTCACACTAACCTTTGGTTTGACAGTTGTCGTTAATTGTATCATTTTTTTTAGATGATGTTTATGCTATAGATATACATTAGCTGATACTACAGATCTTGCAAGTGAAATTGTTGTTTATGCCGAAGAATGATAACTTCGGGAACTTATTTAGTAGCAGCTTGATGTTACATATTTTGAATTTAACAAGTTGGGAACTCGTCAAAAGATGATTGATACGCTATAGTTTTCATCTATAAGTTGATTACGGGATCATTTAGGTTCATTTGAGGCAGCAGTGGGTTCGATTTCTAGAGCTTTGCCTTCTTCCATTCTTGACTCGTCCCCAACTGCTGGTGACTGCACATTAGAAAGAGACTCTATGTCCAACTTGGATCGAGCCATCAACGGCTCTCCTCTGAGACTTGTTCTTCTTTGCTTGTTCAGCCCGTCTAGCCACTTCTATAGGATCCTCGAATATAGCCCTGTTCAATGAACTTCCCATCTGCAAGGGGAAAACCAGAAAAGTAAACATAGGAAATTTATATTCATAGTGGAAACAGAGATTGAACTTACCAGGGCAACAATTGCATATAATGGCAAGGTACTGTAACTGCAAAGGAGCTGCACAAGTACCCTACACGAGAACAATGTAATGCACATAATTGTGCGACTGCACGTGCGTAAGTGAATATGAGTTTAGCTCGTTTAGAGTGGAGATAAATGTACCCTATGACGAGTCTGGGGATAACATAACCAACTTCTCCCATGATGCACGAGTCAAATTTAAATATAACCTACAATTTTCGTTAGTGTACGGTGGTATTTCTTCGATAAAAGAAAGAAAGAAGATGAATTAACGATGCACATCTGAAGATTTTGTTTACCAAAATCCAGAAGAAGACTGCAATCTCAAATGAGTTCTGGAACAGAATTATATGAATCAAAACAAGGACAAGGCGTGGTTTGTGGAACCAGAAATGATCATCAGATGGCCTAACTACTAAGTCCCCTATAATAGCTGTATGTCTGCCCAGTTTCTTCTGCCAATTGGGTAATTATATGCTCAAGTTTGGTGCCCACAATAAGCAAAAGCTGCAAAATAAAATAAGCAATTTTTCATTTCCATTTCCATAGAATTTTGATGTAATGTGTCAGATTAAGTTTGTAGGGTTCCTTACAATCAAGGGAATGAATGCTATCCAAAAATATGCATGCCAACCTGCAAAAACATAAGATAGAATGTGATCATTTTGCCGAAATACAAACAAGGAACGACCGTAAAGGAACCATGGGTGGGACATTCTCATTCGTTAATGGGATAAATCCTTGCACATAATTAAGAAAACATGATTAAGGGTTTGTTTGGAATAGCTTTTGCTTTTATAGAAGTGCTTTTTAAGGAAGACACATTGGACTAGCTTCCTCTAGAAGTTCTTCTAATAAGGCAAAGCACTTCAATGCCCAAAAACAGCTTCTCAACCTGCCCTAATACCCTTGAAACGACGTCTGATCCTCACCCTTGACATTCAGCAACAAGAAAAGAACCACAAATATCCATAGATACCAACTGCAAATCACAGATATTTCTCAAGTCA
Organism: Fraxinus xanthoxyloides; assembly: GCA_903798325.1. Classification (NCBI taxonomy): domain Eukaryota; kingdom Viridiplantae; phylum Streptophyta; class Magnoliopsida; order Lamiales; family Oleaceae; genus Fraxinus; species Fraxinus xanthoxyloides. Next base: position 2,102 of record CAIGRL010053411.1, read on the forward strand.
ATCTCAGGGATGCAATTATTCTGTACGTACTTTGAAAGTGATATTAACTATGGAATTATTGTAAACTGACCTTATTCCAACAACTTTCTTAAAATCAATGTTGAGAGCGCGCGTCATGTACGTGTAAAAATTGAAGTTGGGATTGTCCCTATAATGAGTCTGACAAACGAAATTCAGAAAAAAAAACAGTAAGTTCCATATGTAACGTGCTGGGACAGTAAGATATCATCATAACTTAAGTAGTTTACCGCAATAAATCCACGTCGTAGAGTTTGATAATCCAACTCATTAACAGACCCATAAAATTGTTTGAAAAAGGAACGCTGTAACTCAAAGAGAGGGTTATGTGTAATCTGTCATGAGAAAATTAATTTACTTCCATATATTGCAGCTATACTTCAGTTTTTGACTTACCACCCAACTTAACAAAGCTAAATCTTTACCAATTCCAAGAAACCTGCGCTTGATGAAACCGTGTTCTTGCACATGAGTTACTGTCCTTTGCTGCGCTGTAGGCACAACAAAAAGAAGAATTTGGAACTTGAAACTTTGATGATAAATTTGAATAGTACGCATTACCTGGTTTGGGATCATGTTCCTTCTTCTGAATTGAATCTTCCCATTGTTTCCATTGGCGTATCTGATGAAAAGAAGAATCACCGGTGCAATGGAAAATAGGTACAAACTCAAAATTGAAGGTAGTTAATTAGGTAGTTACCTTCAAGGTTCCAAACAGAATCGTTAGAGCAGAGAAAACTACGTGCGTGACAGCCAGCACAAAGATAAATATATGTAGATCATGTACCGCTTTATAAGATAACAGTGGCACTTTACCCTTGAAAATCTTAGGAAAGAACAAGATAATTAGTCTTTCAGTAAGTCTTAAGATTGAATAATTTCAAGTACAGAGATTGAAGAAAGTACCTTTTTCTCACAGTATCCCGGTCCATCTGGTGGTGGTGACGCTGCAGCAAAAAGGCGGCGCCCTAAGACTAAGAAGCTGCTTTGGAAATGATATGTGGATTTTTTATATTTATCAGATTTGTTACAAGGAAGCCAGTCGTCGGTCAAGTGCTTGGTGATGCATATATGAGTAATTCTGTCTTCAAACAGAGTCAGAAGCAGAGATATGAATCCCAACAGCATCAACTCTGCACTATTTATCATAAATCAATACATGTTTGTAAAAACTCTTTTAATCCAGTAATATCAATAGTATCTCGACTGACCTTCCTTTATTTTTCGTAACGCTTTTAAGAGAACAAACTGTTTTTTCTTGACCAAGAACTGCAAAGTATCAACATGATCATCATAATTTCACAGTTACCAGCAGGATAGGATAACAAAGAATAAATACATGAAAATAATGAAGAATTAAGACCTTTCCGGCATAATGGATGAGTCTTTCAACAACTAAAGAGATGGCCACAATTACAGAACAAACAAGTGCGACTATCCAAGATGGCGTACTCTAACGAAATTTCCTCACCGCCACCTCCTCCGGCCATCACTATTTGCCTTTTCTTCTCTACTTCCTCTTCAGTTTAATAGAGAAATAATATCTGATCATTGAAGGAAAATGGAGCTTAAATACACTTGAAATTTACTTAGACTGATCATCAAAGAAATTTCTTGTGTTGAATAGTATTTTGTTTTGATTTAGATGGTTCCATCAATTCATCAAAGGGAATATTAAAGATTCACATTGTGAAATGGATGGTTAGCTGCAGGCAGGCAAGTGACACAAGTTGTAATGTTGACTGTTTGTTACCATTCTGCACAAAGAGACATGAGAATAACAAGGGGAGTTTCTGGGTTGGCCTATGGGCAAAAAGGAAGACCGTTCCAAAGGAGTAAAAAGACTTGTTTGCCCCTTTGTAATTTAAATGAGCAAGATAAACAACAAATACGAAAGTTCGACAAAATATTTCCCATGCTAATAGAATATTTGGACATAAACATTCGTCATAGACAAGATATATATATATATTAAACGAAGCGTTAAATACAAAAATGTGACAAAGAAAAGTTAGGAATATAAGTGCGGAAATGAGTAAAAATTGAGGATTTTCATTATAATTAAAATGTGGCTCAGTTAACAAAAACTGTGTTAGGGCTTGTTTTGGACTCCATTTTTTTTTTTTTTCAGAAAATGCATTTTGTAATAATATTATGATGGAGAACGTGCAATTAAAAAATAAGAAATTGTTTTGAATTTACGTATAATATTATTTATTGAAGAATGTGTAGTTGAAATGATGTCAAATCACTGTACAAAAATACATATTGGTAGGAAAAATGGGGCTCAAATAATATAATTACCCTATAAAATATTCCGTGTAAATTTTATTTTTACATGTAAAAAATCTAATTGAGATTGGGCTGACTAAGGTTGTCCCTATGCCCCTGATTGGAAGCTCTAGGGTTAATGATAAATGTCTTTTAAATGCTTTTTCTACTTATAGACTTGAGTTCAATTTAAAAATTTGAGCGCATTTTTACCTATCTTAGTTTAAATATTGTTATTGTATGCAAAACTCAACTTGGAGGCATTTGGAGGATAAAAATGGATTTTGAGTTTAATTAAAAATGATTCGAAGCAATTGAAAACTACCTGAATAGCACGGGATTGGTAAGAAGTAATAAGAGTGCAATTGGTAAAAAGTCATAAGTTGCGGGAGTGAAATTCAATATTTGAAAAGTTTGGGAACTAATTTGCACACTTCCGAAACTTGAGAACGACCAATTTTGGAAGATTATTGAGCTTTGGGACCAATATAGACGCTTTTGGAAGTTGCGGGATTGATGTTAAACCCTATGATATATTTTACTTTTTTTTTTCTCGCATGATGTGTAACTAAACAATAAGTAGGACGAACGTTTGTAATCTACTTCTAAAAATTTGTTTTAATTACCATGTTTTGATCTTTCATTGATATATGTGTATTACGTTTACTTTATTGTTCATGATTTTGAATTACTTGATCACTAATTAATTGAATTGTGTTATGGTAAAGAGTCGAGATGTGAGTTATTTATTTAAACCAAGTAGTAAAAATCGAAATTTTGGTGGAAGGTAGAGATACACTTGGACTAATTATGTGGTCCTTAATTGAACTCTTTAGAAAATGAATGCTCTTGATTAAAACTTATCCTAATTCACGTAGAGATATAATGAGTTAATTTAATTGAGTATGATTGATTTGAACTTAAGAGGGAAAACCAATTAATTTAGAAATTCGACCGAGTAAATACAATTATTTTTCTTCAAAATTCGATGATTGAGATTAAGGGGATAGCTACGGCAAATTCGTGAATTCTGACACTTTGCATATAGCAACTAAAATCCTAAATCGTCTATTTGTGCACTTTTTAATTATTTTCTTAGATTTATAGCATTTAGGATCATAGTTAAAATACCTTTTAATTATTTTTACTCGAATAAAAGTTAGACATAGTTAAGCTAATAGTCTAGTAGATAGTACTAATGTAAATGATAATTCGGGTTTTTTAGGTTCACTTTGTTACTTATTTATTAACACCGTACACTTGTGATTACAAATACAACTGTTATTGGTATGAATATTAAATTTGGTGAACGTCGTAAGTTTAAATAATCGTTCTTGATGTGATGAATGGTCCTCGCTCGATAGATTTCCACGATAAGTGATATCTATAAATTTACAACTTATGACTAAGTTTCCTATTATCTCCAAGAAAACCCACTACACTATTGGAATTCGTAAAACATACAATTTCATGTCATGGCTTCAAGAGGTAATAGTTAATTTTGTAGTTGCATTCTATACTGTTTATGTTATATTTCGATAACTTTACCCATTTCTATTTGGGCAAACACGGTTTGGTTTAACCGGTTTTTGACTTATTTTCAAACCATGAAATCAGTGTAAATATGAATATTTATCTAAACGTTACAAAGTTTCGCACTATCAATATAGTGGAACCCTCATTTTACTCTTTCATCAAATTAAATAGCCCCATGGAATTTTCTAGGTATTCTAATGAATAAGAATTAGGGCTGAACAAAAAAAATTATTAAGCCCCTGTTTGGTAAGGATTAAAATTTAGATTTTAATTTAAGTCGAAGTCAACAATTAATTTTAACTACATATTTTATGGGTCCCACAACTTTTTAACCACACATTTCTTCAACTTTTATCAAAATCTATTAAAAATCTGATTTTAATCCCTACCAAACAATGACTATATTGCAAAACTGAATACTTTTGATTTGAAACGGTTGGTTTAGGTCTACATAAATCAACTATGCTATATATATACACCAAGGTTCCTACCTTGGTTTACACCCATGTGAGTTAACAGATTTTGGTGCATTGATTTTAACCACATTTTTCAATCAATGGCCAACTTTTGACACATAAGGGGTGTAAACCAAAATGTAGTAGCTTATTTCTTGATGAAATTGCAAGTTTAAGTTTTTGACAAGACATATATTGTTGATCATCGAAATACATTTTCACACGTGGCAAAGAAATATGAAATTGGCATGGGCATTTACTATAGCAAAATTTCAATCGAACAATTTTTTATTATTTTATTTCTTTGTAGTCAAGGGGGATTTGTGTGTCACACATTTTTTTTTAGTTGAGGGATTCATGTGTCATATTTAGCTTCCTACTGAGATGGTGGTTCGTTTGAGAACACCGATCTTGAATTATGATAGCTCATTTAAGCTCAAGACAAGCGTTATTGTTGACCTTATCCATATGGGAAGATTTGGTAGAGGAGAGAGATCATATGATTAAACCATTAATGTACTTTGTTAGTATATTGTGCTGAAGTTTTATCTTAGAATGTAACATTTTTAAGCCCCCGTTTGACAAAGTTCTTTTGAAATTATAAGCTGGAAATACTGATTCCATATGTTACACCATTGTGAAATCTGCCACTTGCTTTCAGATTTTGACAGCAGATAGTATATTACACTCACATTAACCTTTCATCGGTTTGTAAGTTGTCATCAAATTTTCTTAGCTGATGTGTATGCAATAAATATACATTGGCTGATACTACTGATCCAGAAAATTATCCTTTTGCTCACTCGTTACTTGTGAATTTATTGTTTACGCCAAAGACTGGTCACTTCTGGTAACTTATCCGGTAGCAGCTTGATGTTACATCATTTCAATTTAATTTCAACTGCGTGCAATAATCCGCGTATCATCACCACTTGGTATCACATGAACACCTCCTTTGGAACTCATAGCAAAAGATGATTGATAACAGTATATAAAAGTTTTTATCTATAGGTTGATTACAGGATCATTTAGGTTCATTTGAGGCAGCAGTGGATTCGATTTCTAGGGCTCTGCCTTCTTCCATTCTTGACTCCTCACCATCTGCTGGTGGCTGGACATTCGAAGGAGATTCTTTATGTGCAGCTTGGCTTGAGCCATTGAGAGCTTTCCTCTGAGCCGTGTTCTTCTTTGCTTTTTCAGCCCATCCAGTAAGCTTCACTTGTATATGATCCTCGAATATAGCCCTGTTGAATGAACTTCCCATCTACCATGGGAAAACCAGAAAAGTAAATATAGGAAATTTATATTAATAGTGGATTCTTAGTGGAAACAGAAAGTGCACTTACCTGTGCAACAATTGCATATAATGGCAAGGTACTATAACTGCAAAGGAGCTGCACAAGTACCCTACACAAGGACGATGTAATGCAAATAATTAGTTTTTCAGTCACATACTATTGTGTGCGACTGCACGTGCGTGTGTGATTATGTGTGACACAGCTCGTTTGGAGTGGAGATAAGTGTACCCCATGACGAGTCTGGGGATAACGTAACCAACTTCTCCCATGATGCAAGAATCAAATTTAAATATAACCTGCCATTTCCATCAGTGAATCGGTATTTCTTCAATAAAATAAAGAAAGAAAATGAGTTATTGACGTAAATCAGAAGATTTTGTTTACCAACATCCAGAAGAACACTGCAATCTCAAATGAATTCTGGAACAGAATTATATGAATCAAAACAAGGACAAGGCGTGGTTTGTGGAACCAGAAATGATCATCAGAAGGCCTAACTACTAAGTCCCCTGTAATAGCTGTATGTCTCTGCCCAACCTCTTCTGCCAATTGGGCAATAATATGCTCAAGTTTGGTGCCCACAATGAGCAAAAGCTGCAAAATAAATTAAGTAATTATTCCTTTCCATTTCCATACATAGAATTTTGATGTAACATGACAGATTAAGTTTGTAGGGTTCCTTACAATGAAGGGAATGAATGCTATCCAAAAATATGCATGCCAACCTGCACAAACATAGGATAGAATGTGACAAACTAAATGCATTCTTGCCAAAACACAGGCAAGGAACGAATGAAAGGAACCTGTGGGTGGGACGTTCTCATTACTCAATAGGGTAAGAAAAAACGGTTTGTTTGGGGGTTTTTTTGCTTTTTGTAGAAGAGCTTCTTGACGAAGCCAACTTCCTCTAAAAGTTCTTCTAATAAGATAAAATACTTCCATGTCCAAAAGGAGTCACTTTTATAAACAACTTTTGACCAAACGGGTCCTAATACACTTGAAACGGCGTCTGATCCTCACCCTTGACATTCAGCAACAAGAAAACAACCACAAATATCCATAGATACCAACTGCAAATCACAAATATTTCTCAAGTCAGTACTCTCTTTTAGGTATTTAATAATTTAATTCCATAAGTACTTTGAAAGTGTAATTAGCAATGAAATTATTGTAAATTGACCGTATTCCAACAACTCTCTTAAAATCAGTTTCGAGAGCACGCATCATGTACTTGTAAAAGTTGAAGTTGGGATTGTCCCTATAATGAGTCTGACAAATAGAAATTCAGAAAAAATAAAAGGAAAAAGAGTAAGTTCCATATGTAACATGCTTGAGACGGTAAAGATATCATCATAGGTAAGGTAGTTTACCACAATAAATCCACGTCGTAGAGTTTCATAGTCTAACTTATTAACAGACCCATAAATTTGTTTGAAAAAGGAACGCTGAAATTCAAAGAGATGGGTCAGTGTAATCTGTCATGAGCAAAGCAAATTAATTTGCATCGTTGAGTACTTAATTTACTTTCACTTATTGCAGCTATATTTCAGTTTTTGACTTACCACCCAACTTAACAAAGCTAAATCTTTACCAATTCCCTTAAACCTGCGTTTGATGAAACCGTGTTCTTGTACATGGGTTACTGTCCTTTGCTGCGCTGTAGGCACGACGAAAAGAAGAAAGCCGATGTTTTAATCCTAACTTGAAACTTCGATAATAAATTTGAATAAAATGAATTACCTTGATTTGGATCATGTTGCTTTTGCTGAATAGAATCTTCCCATTGTTTCCATTGGCGTATCTGATGACAAGCAGAATCATTGGTGCAATGGAAAAATAGGTACAAACATTAATTATATTCTCAAAATGCAGGGTAGTTAATTAGGTATGTAGGTAGGTACCTTCAAGGTTCCGAACAGAATCGTTAGAGCAGAGAAAAGTACGTGCACGACAGCCAGCACGAAGATAAATATATGTAGATCATGTATTGCATCAAGAGATAACAGTGGTGCTTTATCCTTGGAGAATAAATAAATGAACAACAAAATTTCTTTTAAGTCTCAAGATTGAATAATTTCGAGTACAGAGACTAAAGTAAGTACCTGTTTCTCACAGTAACCCTGGCCATCTGTTGCTTCTGCAGCAGCAAGAAGGTGGCGGCCAAGGACGAAGAAGCTGCTTTGGAGATGATCTGTGGATTTGTCGTCGCCTTTGGATTTATCAGATTTGCTGCAAGGAAGCCAGTCGTCGGTCAAGTGCTTGGCTATGCATATTTTAGTAATTCTGCTTTGAAACACAGTCAGAAGCAGAGATATGAATCCCAACAGCATCAACTCTGCACCATTGATCATAAATCAAGACATGTTTATCAGTTTGTCAAATTTCTTTTTAATTAAGTATATTAATAGTGTATTGACTGACCTTCCTTTATTTTTTGTAAGGCTTCGAAAAGAGCACCCTGATTTTTCTTGATCAAGAACTGCAAAGATCGTCATCATATTTTCAGATAAAATAAAACAGTTACCTTCATCAGGATAGCATAACGAAGTATAAATAATGAAGAATTTATTGACCTTTCCGGCATAATGAAGGAGTCTTTCAGCAACTAAAGAGATGGCCACAATTACAGTACAAACAAGTGCGACTACCCAAGTCGGCGTATACTCTAGAGATTCTCCATCGCCGCCACCTCCTCCGGCCATCTCTTTTCTCTAGTTTCTCTTCAGTTTAATAGAGAAAAAAATTCTGATCGTTGAATGAAAAAGGTGCTTGAAATATTGATGATTTAGTTGACAAAGACATGGTTAAATTTCTTCATGAATTTGATTGAAATTATAGTGTTGACTAAGAAAGTCCCACCAATTCATCAAATGGTGTATTAAGAATTCAACGTTGTGGAATGGATTGGTTGGTGGCAGGCGAGCAAGTTTACAAGGTAGTAATAGATTTATTGTTATATGTTGACTGGTTCATCCAATTCTACACAAAAAGCAACGAGAAGGAGCTCATGGGTATGAGATAGAATTTCACATCGAATAAAGATGAAAAAATAGATCAATTTATAAGAGTTTGTGCTACTTCTCTTAATAAGGTTGATCTTTTAAGATGGAACCTCAAATCTTAACATGGTATCATAGCTTGTTAAACTCCAACGAACAATTCGATTTGATTAAGATTAAAAAAATTGAGTACATGGATTTCAAGATTAGTCTGCTCAAACGAACCACCATCTTAGGGGACATGTTAAGGGATATGATCCCACATCGAATAAAAATAAAATATAGATTAATTTATAAGAGTTTGGACTAATTCTCTTAATAAAATTGACATTTTAAGATGAAATTTTAAATCTTAACA
>CAIGRL010053420.1:0-12215 GCA_903798325.1 Fraxinus xanthoxyloides
TCAAATGCAGTTCGTTATCTTTCTTTCTCGTTCCAACGCTAGCATCTTTCTATTCTTCAATTCAGAGTCACAAGCTTATCGGAACACAGTAATGGAGGTTGTTTCCTCGGTTTATTCCATCCCTATTATCCAACCTCATCAATTGAACATATTTCTTGAATATGATATTTCAATCCGACGAAGGAAAAATGTTTTATATCGAACTAGAAGGAAATATGTGTATGACAAAACTCGTGTATTAAAAATATAGAAACTATTACAAATAGTATTTTTGATAAATAGAAGTGGATATTGATCTTCTTGTGACTACAAAACTGCAAAATCATCTTATTGATGATAAAGTCTCGAACTTGAATTTGTTTTGATTTAATGAAGGCTTAGATCTTCTGAAATTGTCTTGAATTTACTTGATTTGAAAAAGATTTGAACTTTCTTTGTGTTTGTCAGACTTAGACTTGAGAGAGTTTCTTCCCTTCCTCTAACTTCGGAATTTTTTTTGCACATGGTTTTTCTCCTGTAGCTTTCATTTGTGATTTTGCCTTTGGTCCTATTTATAGAGAAAATTGTAACTAATTTTGTAATTACTCGATTATCTTTAATAAAAAAATTAGATAATTATGGGTTTAGAAAAGTATGATGGGTTTTTGAATTTTATATGCCTCTTTTAAGTGGCTTTAGTGGACTTTGATTTTAACAAGCTTAATTGGGCAAATTATTCAAAATCGATCCAACCCTTTTATTATTATTTTTTTTTAATAATGTCTACAATACGATTATTACATAAATTTAGCGATGCACCTGAAGAACAAACACGACTCAATTAAATTGGCATGTCGGTCTGGGTCAACACATCAAAAGATTACTAGCTTGTCGGTTTTTAATCCTTACTTACAAGGAGGCTCAAATGAAAAACTAAAATAAAATTTTCATTCCAATTATGGGAATAGAGGAGTCAAAATGGGATGGCCAGGCTTAACCATCCCTCATTGAAGATGAACCGTTTGATCCGTTGAGCTACCTAATCGGCACAACTCAGTTCGCAACCGGGGTTTGGCCTGTTTGATAAAATTTTATTGAAGCCCTAATCCGACTGTTGCCCGTTATTGTAGCGAGCCGTATAGGTAGTCAGAGTTGAAACTGAATTTCTTGTCCTAGAAAGTACTGGTATTTGGGAGGTAAGAACTTTAATCAAATAAATTGATGTTTGTGAGAGATTTTTCTCGTTGGAAATCTGGAAACTCTATGAAACTTAATCTGTGTGAAATGATAAATCTTGGACACACACAACAATGAACTAGCCAATGAGTACTCAAAGGTTGTGCAGTGGAGTATGACGGCCTGGGCCGTGTTTGGCCCACGACCAGCACCACTTCAATCCCCTTACCAAACATGAAGGTTCAACCAACAATTAATTATCATCTCTTTCTTTGTGTTTGATCACCTTTCTATAGGTTATGAAGCACCAACAGGCTGTAAATATGATAAGCATAGAAGACCCTCAAAATGCTGCAGAATGCTTACTTAGCAAATGAGGATTTGACAAGAATGAGCAAGACCGCTTTCTTGTTGTATCATTCACTTTGATTGATACATCATGTTAACTATTGATTATTGATTAATCTTGCTCACCATGTTGCTAATTGTTGGTTGACACCTCTAATATACAATGGAATAATTTTGGATATTAGAGCACAAAATATTATACTTCCCTCTAGCTATACAAATTAAGGGTGTAAAGACATGTCAACTGTGAGCAGCCTGGCCAGGGCAAGTGCTTGTCAATCAAATTAAGCTCTTGGTCTCAACTGTTTGTAGATTATTGCTAAAAGGTGAATAATATTCAATATCTCAATAATTTAGGACCTTTCCCCAAGGAGCGATAACTGTCATTCTAACACCTCAAGAGATTCTGTCCATTAACATAGTTTATGGCTGCTCGATATTGCTTATCATCATTTAGCTATTAAATTAATTATTCTTGTTGCTGGCCATGTACACTTGAACTTATTATCAATGAACTCATAATCCAGGCTGACCACCTAAATAAGAATTTTAGTATCAGGAAATTCAAATAGAAGCAAGATATTGACACCTAAAAAAAGATCAGTGCTGCTGCACTTACAGTCATTAGAGGGCTGCACTTACAGTCATTAGAGGGCTGCCAATATGATAAATAACACCGAAATTTCAAGTTATCGCACTTTAGGATACAAAATGATCAATGTGCAGTTCCAATGAATCCAACATGTCATGCATTTGATTCCAAGATCGGTTTTACGGACATGCAAATATCTACTTTCAATTTTTGCAGCAGCATAAGTTGAAGTATTTTGACACACAAGCTTACAGGAAACTCAACAATTAACAAAGCACTAATGCATCTTTCGTTCATGAGAAAACAGTAAGACTTCACCTCAACAGACTCGATACTCTACGAAACTTGCTTCTTTTCACTTGACTTGCTCCAAAATGGCAATAAAGAGAAATGCCGAGAAGCTGTAGCAAGGCAAAATAAATAAATGAGAACCCGATTTCATTCATTTTACCAATAAAGATTATAATGAGCACACAAGTTCACAAAACCACTTACACTTTTGAGAAGCGTTGCTAACAGTTGGGGTTTCATCTTGTGAGATTAGATTCTTCAATGTATCAACTGTAACAAAAAATATATGTCAGCAGGCAGACAATTTAAATTTTTAGTGACACTACCAAGGTCATCATTTTCCAAGCATGTTAAACATCAAAGTGTGGGCATGTCTGTCTGGTAATTTTCCAAACCACCTAAATGTCCTAGAATCTAGTTAGTTTCGTAAGCTCGCGCTTGATGCACCGTATCAGGGCTTCATATTGCACTATTTTAATACTATGAAGTGTTATGTCAGAACTTTGTATTGTTTAATTAATTTCGGCATACGAAATTAATACTATAAATACAATATTGTTAATCCGCCAGAAAATGTGTATTGGGTTGTCTGGTCATGTACTCTAATAATTGATATCATTTTCGACTTCCAACATCATCACCGCCAGCCGCAATAGACCTTCGTCAATTGCCAGCAGTGGGTAACAGGAAAAGCACCATGGCTCGACTAGTGAAGGTCAAGGTCCTTCATCATTTGAGATTAACTAATTTTCTTATTGTATTTGAATTATCTAGAGACTGCCTTGGGCATGTAACAAAAAGATTGCCAATATATATTTCTAGATTTAATAGAAGCACAAAGAGGTGGATAGAATTGCAGCCACCATGGCTTATTGAGCAGAACCATGCATCTTATATATTTTGGTATGAAGTCTTATAATTTTCTGGTATTAGTCTTCAAGGTAGAGAATAGCACATCACCTGCACTTGATGCAGTAGTATTTCTTGCAGGATCACCCTTATCAAAACCATCAATACTTGCACTACCTGATTCCACACTGAAATCAATTGAAGCTGAAGAACGATTCTTCTTTCCGAACTTCAAAAGTCGTTTAAAACCTTTAGACGATTCCTTCACTGGAGTCGAGTCTAGATTTTTGTCCAATCTGAGGGTTTTCACATCAGGAACATGGGCTTTAGCAGTTTCTTCGACTCGTAATGCCATATCTGAGCTCGCTAAGGGTGCTTTGCCGTAATCGGTCTTTCGAGTGCAGGGGTCTTCCAAAGAGGAGACCCGAGCATATGGAGCCTGATAGGTTTTTTTGGCGGTGATAGCACTAGCAAATTTTGGAGGGTCCTTCTGCTTATTATTTATCCTCACCTGTAATCATAGTATAATATAGTGTCAAAAGCCAGATACAAAATTAGATCAAACCATATCCTGATTAAATAACTTAAATAACTAAAAACGAAAGGAATTCAAAGGCTCAATCACAGAAAATGTTCATAACTGTAGACCATCCAATAAATTCCCCATTAAGATTTACATCATATTTTGCAAATGACAAGGAGTTTCAATCCCTTCCAAAAGTGAAGGAAGAGATGAAGTGATGCACAGTCACATTTTTTAGATTTGTATTCAGCCAATCAGCCTGTGTATGATAACCTAACATCCTTAACAATTGTATATGATACAATGAATAATTATGTAAACAGACCTAAGCATGTCTAGTATTATAATTACCTCCTTTGAAACCTACATTAAAGTTATTCACAAACGCGACACACTGAAGGAAAGATATGTTTTGTTGCATATTTTTAAATTCCTATTCTTCAAATAAACTCAGTTGATGACAAGCCAGTAAAATTCTTAACAACTGTATAAAAAAAAAAATCTTTACTTTTTTTAAGAGCAGGTGTTTGCATTGTCTAGTCTTCTATTCTAATATTTATCACCTTTCAAACATAAATCAAAGTATTTCAGAAGTGTGTTATATAATATATTTTAGAAAATGGTAAGAAAGAAATAGAGTCTAAACTATTCAGCTTATGCAAAATGGAAGCAATACTCAGTTTTACACATCTTACTGAATTAGAATCTGATTCCTTTTGAGGTTGATTGGGTAAGAAATTTGTATCAACTCCATCCATGGGCAAAGTTGGTGCACATATAGCAGTTAGCTCAGACACGACGTCACTATTCTCTCCTTTGTCTTGATCATCCAACCTCTGATCACGTAAGCTCATCTTTCCCTCTGATGAATGTAACACAGGAATAGAAGGCTTCTCATACTCTAGCATCACAATAGTTTTCTCAATTATTGGGTTGTCATCTATATCACTTTGATGTGCTATATTGCAATCTTTCACATTTAGTTCAGCATTTTTAGAGAATGCAGAAGGCTTTACTCCATTCAACTGCAGCGTGTCCTTGACCACTGATTTGTTCTGGCCTATGTTCACAGGTGCTTTCTCTGTTTTGATATTTAGTTCAGGTGGAGTTTCAGCCTTACCTTTATCGAGGTTTATAATTGCAGATGTTTTGTTCCTCTCAGGCCCCATGGACAGCTTTTTCTTGGATACTGCTTCAGCACTTCGGACTTTCATCGAAGTGACAAGATGATTGCTGATTGTTTTGGGCTCTGATAATCTTCTAATCCGAGCCATGGAGGCCTTAGAATCCAGTGTAACAACATTGCTTTCTCTTTTTGGCTCGGACAACGATAACACCGACCTACTCAACCTATTCCCTGCCAACTGGCTGCGCTCACTTACTTTACTGGCTTTAGAGGCTTTTTGTGACTCACTGGATCCAATTGAAGTTCTGACTTTGGATCTCTGCAAGGGTGATGATGACCCAGGTTCCGAATCACTAAATTTGGATCCTCTGTTAGTGACGGGAGTAAGTTTCGATGGCAATTTCTTTGTTTGAGGTGAGGGCAATGATGATTTGGCAGAGGTGGAACTTCCTCTAAATGCAATTCTCTTTTGTCTCTCCAGCTTTAGAGCTTCAAGGCGCTTTAATTCTGCCTCTTCCTGTGAACAAATAATCTTTAGAGCACGGAAGTTTATTTAAAATGATAAACTAATTAGTTGATATGCAAATGAAACACCAAATCTTGATCAGTATTTTTATATCTCAACAGATCCCATTTGTCGTTCTCTTTTGTATCTCAGTTTTGTATAGCAGTGAATCAGTGCCTCAGCATATTAAGAACATGAAAAAAAAAAAAAGAGTCCAATGTACCTTTTCTTTCTTCATTTTCTGGAGATCAGCTTTGAAGGATCTCAACTGTTTGGCACGTGCTCGTGCTTCTTCTAAAGGATTTATTTTTGATTGTTTTTCATTCCTTATAGGTCCTCCAGTTCTCTTCTTATACAGAGAGTCTGAAGGAACCTTTGACCTCCTATCCTTGTCTGATTTTTTTAATCTTCCCTTGACATCAACCACTCCTTTTTTCCTTTTCTCCTCTGAAGAAGAACCTTCCTTGCATACATGCATTTCATAGTCCAGAGCAGGGTCATATCCACTGGACCTCTTTTCTGTCCCACGTTCAGGCATCAAGTTCAAATCATCAGGCTCATAATTGACTTGGTTCCTGATTCGGCCAGAAATGCTTTCTGATTTCTGATGTTTTGATGGAATCTCAGGATCTAACTCAATGACAGTTCTCTCCCCTACTCCATCTTGATCTATTGACATTGACCTAAATGGTACTATAAAAGTTTCATCAGCCATATCAGATGATGACTCTCTATCCATCTTATTGACAGCACGCTCAAAACCATCCACAACTAAAGGCTCTGATGACTTCCCAAGGTTTGATTGGTTCCCTCGACTACCTATCATAAAACTATCACTCATTGTTTTAGATGAAACCATCCTTCCATTTGTTTCTGTGACTTGCATATTCATTTGATCGTCATATCCTCTGAAATCGTCATTTCCTCTAGATAAAAGAAATTCATCACTGGATCCCATGGGCCTGCATGACATACTTCCACCAATTTTGTGAATTCCATTCATCCTAGTATCTTGTATGTCACCTGTTTCTCGTCCAGCAACAGCCAGTGGGTCGTGGCAGAAATTATTTGCTTGTCTACTTATTTTAGCATCTTTTTCCATTGCAAACAGGCCCTCATTAGAAGTATGAGTACCTTCATTAGTTCCTCTGAGTAAACATTTTTGAAATGCTTGCCAGTGTCCATCGTCATTTTCTTTTCTGGAATCAAAGAAGTGATCGTTTAAATTTGGTTCATCCTTTGATTTCAAATGGCTTCCTTTTCTTGTTGAATGTCTCGAACTCTTCTTATGTATTACATCAAGACCATCAGCTTCAAGCTTTTCATTTTCTAAATCAGTATCTGAATCTGCACTGGATTCACTATCAGATTTTGTCACTTCAGAAGTGATGTAATTGATGTTCCGAATGACAACCATGCCTGATTGTTTTTTAACAGATCTTCCAGCCTTTTTCTGTGCTTCCCTACTGTGTGAAATTTCCATATCATCTTGTGATCTTATCTTGTCACTCTCCCACATCTCTGACTTGGTATTGCTATCTCTACCATCAATGGGCTGCCTCTTTTGCCCTGTTGGATGACCAGCAAGTGGGGAATGCTCCATTGGTGAGGAAGGTGGCTGATAAAAAGAGCCATTTCCGATATAAGTCTGATAGTATGGCATTCCTTGAACAGGGTATGCTTGAAGAAACGGTGGAGCACCAGGTGGAGCATGCACAGCCCATGGAGGAAACATCAGATGAGGATACTGTCCTTGAACATGTTTTTCTTGACCATTAGGAATTGGGCAATCTACTGGAGACCTTTCATCTGGAAAGAATTTGAACATGATATGTCTAGTACCTCCCCGGAGAAAGAAAAAATTATATAGACAAACCGTATGCAGTTCGAAAATAAATAGAGGTCAGAACAATTAGAATACGGTATGAATTTTGAAGGGAAAAGAACATTTAACATTTGTAACCACATTTATGCATTAGAAGACAATTGAAAGGCTCGCTAATTTGTATCCCACTGCAGCTTGACGTAAGACCACCTATATGCAACAAAGAGAGTTCGTTTGGTACTGATATATGTTTTTAGTGGATGATCATAAACATTGGTCATTGAGCCATCCAATGAGAAATAAAAAAATATAAAAATCCCTAAACTAGTAAGTCTAATATTCAACTGTGTAGATCATTAGTAACAACTAACAACCAATATGTTGGACACATTACAAGTGACAACCCTACCAGATCTGTGATTTGTAGGGCACATGTTTGGTGGCTAATTTCCACTGAAAGCCAATTCCCTACCACTAAAAAAAAATAAAAATAAAGAAAACTTGTGTCACTTTCACTGACGTTGAATATAAATGCCACTTCATAAAATTGAAATGGGAATGCCAGTCTTAAAGAAAATTATGATATGATAATTATTGGAAAATAGTTTATTAGTGGCCAATTTAAAGCTAATAACTGAGTGGGTCCCATAAACCAATTTTGGTGGAACCAAGGTCGAGCATCTTCTCTGTAAGAAGATGTTTGTATTTGGTTACTCAAAACTATTTGCGGTTGAATGAGAAATTAAGTCTAATGAGTGCCTATTTAAATAGAAAATGGAAGGGAAAACTAGAAGGAAGATGGTGAAAATATTGGTGTATTAATTGGATAATTTAGGTCCAGCATCATCTCTGACACAAGACAGGCACCACTAGCAACTTATTCTTTTTGATATCCCACTTAATTGGAATCTGGTGTATTTATAGATTAAATTAGGTCCAGCTTCCTCTTTGACACTATCAACTTCTCCTTGAAAACCCACTAAATTGGGATCTGATCCCACACCTATGGTTCTCCTTATAGGTCCAAATTCGATAACAAATGATTAATTTGATCCTCACACAAAAATTAGTACAAATTCCAAGAAATAGATCCTAAATAGATTTCTTCCAAGGCCCAGTACACCTAAAAAAAAGACTCAATTTCACCTCTTATAAATTAAAAGTCAAATCAGTCAGCTGCATCAAGCACTCATGTGTAAATGGAAGCAAATACGAATGAATTGAAGCAAATAAGAAGATATAACTGAAGGATGGAGCTCTGTTGAATGATGACATTCCCAAGCAGGAAAAACAGTAATTTAATGACCTTAGAAATACTTGTTCTCTTACCACTGTTAATGTCTGAGGCAGATTTTCCATTATTCTCCAAGACCACATCATGGTTAAAGTCATTATTTTTGTTGGGCGCAGAAGAAAGAATAGCACTAGATGAATTCATTGCTGAGAAGTCTGATTGAGTAGACATTGCCTCCGCAGCTTCAATGTCAAGCCATTGCCCATTTTCATGCTTTCTCTTCCACAGCTCCATGAACCTTGAGCATGCTTCCCTGTCATGTGGATATAACCCATAGTTAGAAAGTTCGTCAATGAAAGTTTGTCAAAATAAAGTTGCAAGTAGCCCTTGATAATTACAAGGATTATACTCTAAATAATAGATGGAGAGGGAAAAAGCTTGAAGCAGAAGAAGAATTCAGGCTTACATTAAACGTGAGGCTCCAAAGCACTCAGCAAATGATAGAAGTGGTGCCATGTGATCAATATCAAACCCTGCTGCTACAGCTCGTGCAAAAGCCATGCCTTGTTCTTTTTGTAACACTGTTTTACGAGTCTCAAGGACTTTCAAAAGTTGGACTCTGGTTTACCGTATGATGAAATGCAATCAGGTTAAGCTCTTTTAAAAAATTTCTTGATATCGTTCCTTTTCTTAAACTTTCTTTAACTTCATTGGCCATTATGATCTTGAATATCAAATCAAATATATGCAGAAGACAGATGAGAGAAAGAAATCACCAAAACCATAAAAACTTACAAGTGAATCATCAGATATCCAAAAGAAATGCTATGTAACAATCCGGTTGATTTTAGGATGGGATATGAGCAGTGGAGGGTAGTTGAGGCATCAATGAATATTTTTGTGCATGGATTGTAACTGACAAGGATGATAAATAGAAAAGTAGCGCACACACAAAGCAGGTCCCCAAAGAAATATGGTTTATAAATAAATATCTAACTGATGTAAGTAGAAGGATAAATGGCTTACAAGAAAAAACTAAAATATAGATAAAGTAGAACAGCGGCATATTAATATGTTAGTGTGGGTTTGCAAAACATACTAAAGGAGAAATAATATAGAATAGCAAATCTACATTGTTACGTATTATCTCATCTAGGACAATAGTTTCCACTGCATATCCTATGACCTTTCCTCAGAATTTCTCAATTTATATTCTAATGTCTCACTTCCCAAAAAAAATGATGCACAACTTCCAGATCAAATGATAATTAATAAGTGCAATCACAAACACATAATTCCTCCGGAAATGTAAATATTTGCAAAGCAAATCCCATTATAGCACTACAGTACATACTTCGAATTTTCTTCCTGTGACAACGACCCCTTTGCTTCAGATGTTTGTGAACCAGGCTGTCAGAAAACGGAAGGGAAGTGTGAAAAAATGCAATGTCCAAAGAAGTGCAACAAAGGAACATGAACACTTATTCACCTTGTAGAGGATAATTGCTTTTTCCTCATTTGAAACAGCTGTAGATTCATTGCCTGCCAAAAAGAATTCTGTATTAATAGTTTGAGTCATCATTTACCATTGGTCAACAAAAGGGAGCAAGACTAATCAGCAAAAAGGAAGGAAGAAGAACAGCTAATGAGTAACACAGAATGTCAATTTCCAACAATGGTGTCCCTCTCATGAACCTATAAATTTAGCTTCTAGATCTAAATTAATACCAAAAAAAAGCAAGAATGAAGTAAAAACCTAACATGTTAAGTAAACATTTTACCATATCAAGAACATGTGTTTGAAGGAGGAATAAGTATACTGTATACCAATGCAAATAGTCCCTTTTTGTACATATAACATCCAAATATACAAATGGAATGTAGGTTGTACCTTCAAAGCTTCCCAAAAGTTTTCCTTGATGGTATTCCAGCTGTCAATGTCAAGAAAACATTAAAGGAAAAAAACCCATTAAAATGGCGTTTGATAAGTACAGGACAATAATTCTAGTGGATAGTAATTACAGTGCTGTGCCCAATGTCATTACTCCTTTGTATGGCAATTGCCTCCTCAATCTGTATGATCTGCGTTTCTATGGTGTACACTCGTTCCAAGATCTCCGGAGTGCTCACAAAACGAACAAACCTATTAAAAGTAGCAAAGATTATATCCTTTTGTTCAGTACGCTTTACCTTAAAGACAAGAAGCTGAACACTGGCCCACAAACTTAGAAGCATTGATGATAGCGCAGTTTTCTTTATGTATAGGGATTTTATAAGTCAAAGAATTATCCAACAAGAAGAAATAATGCTCAACTAAGCCAATTGAATTAGATTGCAATAAAGTAACTGAATCGAGGAAATTCAGATCAATAAAACTGCATTACATATTCCATTTTGAGTATGGATTATGATTTGGCAAGTTAGTAATGTTTGTCTAAGCCCTTGTTTCTACCCACTTATCCACCACTCGTTTCTATGTATTTATAATTTGAATCGATTATAATATATTCTCATACAAGGGCTAAATAATGGCTTTTTCCAGATAAATAAATATTAGACTCATATTTACACAAGTGACTTTCATTCCAATGGCATAGAATGGGATTATTTTACGTTAATGAAGAATGTTGTGATATTTATTTTCATATAACTGATTTGAACAAATTAGGTCAGAACAATGATCTGCAATTTTAAGGATGGTTAAGCAGGCGACTATAATAATTTCAGCAGTTAAGCCAACTAGCAGCTTTTCAAGAATACATCCATATTTAGCCTATATATGGCTCATGTTTATAAATTGTTTATAAACACTTAGGTCACTTTTTATCCACACATTTGAGGGATCCACTAGTACTACCCACTTATTCACCGCTCATTTCTATCTATTTATAATTAAACCATTATTAACACTTCCAAAACATGCTATAGTTTCTCAATATAAAGGAATACATCAAAAATCATGTTAGCTTGATAAAATGTAACTCTTAACCCACAGGAAATCATATCAGTCAACTTCGATAAAAAATGAAAATCTACTAAAAACATTTGCACCAGCACTAAGTAACATTAACTCGACATTTTCAGCAAAAACAGAGCATAACTCATCATTTTGCCAGAATTCTAGAATCTCACCACCATGACTTCCCAAAGTAGCCAAAGACAAGGCAGCGTGAAGACGGTTAGATAGTACATAAATATGAGCTAATTGACTTTAACTACACAGAAAAATGCCAGAACTCAGCAGATGGATTTGCTACAGTAGATACACAAAACATGATATGACATACAAGTATACAAACCTTTCCAGAGTGGCCTTTGTAAACCATGCTACATCATTGTTGGGTCCTGGTTCGAGCAAAATTGTATAACCACCCTTAGCATTCTGATCTTGAGCAGTTTTCAGGTGGGCAAGAAAAGGATTTAGCAATCCTGAAGCAATTTTCTCTTTCTTATCATTTGATATGATAATCAAATCACACCTGAGAATTTAAAGTTCACAGGACTGGCATTAAAAATTACCAAGTTGAAACTAAATTTTCTCTGTAGAATCTCAATGACATTAGAATTGCCGAAAGGACATCATGCTCAAACAATATAGAATCACTAAAAACACATAAATCATAGTAGCAATATTCAAAATAATAAAACGTGAAATGATAATGATATCATTGAGACTTCTGCACAAAAAAAAAAAAAAAAATAATTCCAAAAAAAAATTAAAAAAAAAAAAAAAAAAAAATAATAAAAAAAAAAAATGTATCCCTATT
>CAIGRL010053465.1:0-26554 GCA_903798325.1 Fraxinus xanthoxyloides
TTTTTTTACCTTTTTATTGCGCGGGACCCACTCTCATGTAAGAGGGTGTAAGACTTCTGTACAAATGGAAATTTCCAACTTAAAAAGTATATGACTTACTCTTAAACTGTTAAGCCCAACAAACATGTCAAGTAACACTTTTTTTTTTTTTTTTAAACCTGAAAAAAAAGGCTAAATATGCTTAGAAACAATTCTAAATGTAAATTTTACCTTTTTCAAGTTTAGGCAACCATGGCTTATTTTCTGAAAAAGCAAATTTTGTGATTAAAAATGGAAACTTGGATTTCAAGATTACATCTGAAAAAATAAGTAACTTATACATAAATTAGGCTTAGTTTTTAAAATGATCAAGCATACAAATAAATAATTTTTGAAACATGCGTAGATAATTTATGTTTTTCTTTTAAGTAATAATTTTTTTTATAAAAAAAAAGTATCTCTTACCACTCAAAAAAGCTGTTTTTCGACTTTTAATAATAATAAAAAAATAGTCAGTTTTATAACTTACTTATTTACTTAACTCCTGTTTGGTCCACATTAAATTTTTCATTCTCATTTTTCTACTCACTTTCAACCACACATTCTTCAATAAAATAATATTTTCCATCACATCAATAACTTTTTCTTCTTTTTTAACCACTAATTCTCCATCAATCTACTATTCCAAAATACATTCTTCCAAAATAATATCCATCAAACACACTCTAAATATAAAATACATGATTTACAAGACAGGTATAGCTATACTATTCCAAAATAATATCCATTAAACACACTCTTAAAGAGCAGACTTTTTAAGCTTCACCAAGCAAGCTTGCTTATATATGAGCCCCATGGGCCATATCAACAAATTAACTAGGTCGCCCATACTTGGTCAAGACAACCATGGAATTCTCGGTCTCACATGTCAATACTTCCATAGCTGCAATATTTGCGCTGCTTTTGATTTTGTACTGGAAATCTAGGTCTAAAGCTAGCAAAAACAGTGCACCGCCGGAAGCTGGTGGCGCATGGCCCGTTATAGGCCACCTCCACCTCATAGGAGGTGGCTCACGTCTTCCACACATCACCCTGGCAGCAATGGCGGACAAGTATGGACCAGTCTTTACAATCCGGCTCGGAGTACAGAAAACTCTAGTGGTGAGCAGCTGGGAGTTGGCTAAAGAATTGTTTACCACCTGGGATGTGACTGTATCTTCACGTCCAAAGTTTCTTGCGGCCAAACACATGGGCTATAACTTCGCCATGTTTCCGTTCTCCCCTTATGGCACTTATTGGCGCGAACTGCGCAAACTAATAGCTGTGGAATTATTCTCTCCCCGCAGACTGGAGCTCCTTAAACATATTCGTGTTTCTGAAACTGAGGTATTGTCAACCAACTTATCTAAAAGGTTAAAATCCTACAGAATTACCACAAGTATTTATTTCAATCTTGTCTCTAACATACCATTCATCTGTAGTCTGGATTCAATATTTATTGTCAACCAACTTATCTAAAGTCTTTTGTCTACTATTTAACCAGCTCATCTAAAAGTTTAAGATGTTAGATAAATGCCAAATTTTACTTATTTGAATCATGTCTTTAACAGGTATCCATAAAAGAGCTTTACAAGTACTGGAACAAGAAGAAAGATGGTTCTGGTCGGGTTTTGGTGGAAATGAAGGAGTGGTTTGGGGACTTGAATTTAAATGTTGTTCTAAGAATGGTTGCTGGAAAGAGATATTATGGTGCAACTGCTGATGGGGATAAAATAGAGGCAAGGAAGTGCCAGAAAGTGTTGAGGATTTTCTTTCATTTGACTGGACTTTTTACTGTGGCTGATAATATCCCTTATCTTAGATGGTTGGATATAGGTGGATATGAGCAAAAGATGAAAGAAACTGCAAAGGAAATGGATAAAATTGTTGAGAAATGGTTAGAGGAGCACAAGCATAAGGCAAATTTTGGTAGTGAGCAGGATTTCATGGATGTGATGCTTTCAGCTGTAGAAGGCACAAACCTTCAAGATTATGATCCTGATACAATCATCAAATCCACATGCCTAGTAAGTTTCATTTTTCATTTTTTATTTTTTTTTCTTTTTTTATTTTGGATGCCATTTCTTGATTTGATCCTACCTTTCTAAATTTGATGTGTTTTTCTTTCTTTATATTTTATATCGGTTTATTTCAAAAATAAATAAATATCTAAAATTTCTTGATTTTCAAGGAATCTGAAAATTGGGAAACATTAAGAACTACGCAATATATGTTTGGTATTCACTAATTGATGATCATGGCATGGCGTGCACATATTCATTTTTTTCTTGATATTTTGGGTATTTAGCATGTAACGTCAACATCTTTCACTGTTATCTTTCATTTTTTAACATTTTACCTTTATTTCCACCTTTTATTGCACAAAAGGTTCTTTTCATCTATTTTTTTAATTAAGAATTGTGAAATGACGAATATAACATTCTCTTTAAATAAAAAAAAAAAGAAAAAAATTGCAACTATAATCATAAATTTTTTTTAAAAAAAATTGCAACTATAATCCTAAATTTTTTAAAAAGAGCAAATGAGTCCCAATTAAATTATTAAAAGAATAATTAACATATAATGTCTCATACATTTCACAATTATAGTGGAAAACGTTGCTACCTTTCATTTTTTATTTTTGGTATTTTCGCCCTTAATTATATCTTTGATTGCGCAAACCATTATTTCTATCAATTTTCATCCAATTTCTCAATAAAAAATAGTGATAAAAGGAATAAACTCTCCTATTTAAAAAAAAATTAATTTTTTAATATCTAGTTCTTTCATAATTTATTTAGGACTCGTTTGCACCTTTTTTTTAAAAAAAAAAATTTAACAAATTTAATTGTGACTCATTTGCACTTTAAAAAAAATAATTTCTATTTTTTTAATAATTTATTTGAGACTCGTTTGTACCTTCTTTTAAAAGAAACTAATTTTAAATTTTTAATAATTTATTTGGGGCTCGTTTGCACTTTTTAAAAAAAAAAATTGAATTTTTTAATAATTTATTTGGGACTTGTTTATACTTTTTAATATGAGTGTATATTAGCTTTTTAAGCAATACTTTCTAATAATTTATTAGGTTTTTTATTTAAATATGAGGATATATTTACCATTTCATGGCTTTCTATTGAAAAATTAAATGAAAATAGATAGAAAAAATGGTTTGCGTAATCAAATGTGTAATTAAGAGTAAAAGTGTTAAAAAAAGGTATTGACATTTTTCGCAATAATAGTGAAATATAGGGACATTATGTTTTAATTATCTTTTGAATAATTTATTTAGGACTCATTTGCTCTTTTTTTTTTAAAAAATTGGGACTATGGCTTTAATTGTTTTTGATTTTTATTTTGTTTTATTTAAAGAAAATGATATATTTGTTTTTTTACAATTTTTTACTGAGAAAATGGATAAAAAGTGACATTGCGCTATGAAATGTGAAAATATCAAAAAATGAAAGACCTTTTTCACAATAGTAATGAAAAATAAGAACGTTTGTACTAATTACACTGATCTTTTCAATATTATCAAATCCAATACATCTAACATGCGAACAAAATATATAATGTAAAAGTAATTCTGTAAGCATAAAATGTATGGTTTTTTAGAAAATAGATTTTTAGTAAATTTTAATAGAATTTATGAATTCAATAAAACGTGGTTAGAATTAATTGTTAATTTTGACTTTGATTTTTATCAACTTTTTAGCTAAATCAAATCGGGGCCAAGATTAGTTATTTTTGTCTTATTTTTAATTTCAAAAAAAAAAAAGTTACTTATTTTAATAGTAACTCTTATCTTATCATAATTAGAGTTTAATTGCCGGTGGAGGTGACACAACTACGGTCATGCTAGTATGGACAGTAGCCCTGTTACTGAACAACCGCCATGTATTGACAAAGGCTCAAGAAGAATTGGACATTCATGTTGGAAAGGAAAGGCGAGTACAAGAATCAGATATCAACAAACTGGTTTATCTTCAATCCATCGTCAAAGAGACTTTACGATTATACCCCGCAGCCTTCTTGGGTTCCACAAGAGAATTCTCAGATGACTGCAAAGTGGCAGGTTACCACATTGCGAAAGGTACGCAAAATGAATTTTTGTGTTCTACCTTAAAACGTCAATCTTATTACGAGAATTAAAAATTATTATTTTTAATCTTTACACATTGAAGTTCACTTCTTGTTAATTTTATTTTTTTATGGATGTCATTCTTAAAAATCAACTTTTCAAGAGAAGTATTTTAGCTAATTAAGTCGTTATACATCAAGTATTAAATTTAAATTGACAACGGGAGATCTTACACTTGACAGGTACGAAGTTAATCATAAATATGTGGAAATTACATAGAGACCCTCGAGTATGGTTCGACCCATTGGAGTTTAAGCCAGAGAGATTCCTCACGACTCATAAAGATTTCGACATGAAGGGTCATAATTTCGAATTGATCCCATTTGGAGCTGGTAGAAGAATTTGTGCTGGTACAACTTTTGGCCTTCAGATGTTGCATTTAGTCTTGGCTAATTTGCTGCATGCATTTGAACTTTCAACTCCTTCTGATGAAAAAGTTGATATGAGTGCGAGTTCTGGACTAACTAATATGAAAACTACCCCTATGGACGTTCTGCTTTCCCCAAGATTATCTCCAAGTCTTTACTAAGTTGAAAAGACGATGACGATAATGTATTTCATCAGTTTTAGTAATATATGTGTGTGTGAAGATGAAATTGAATAAGGCGCACATTACTTATCTTTAATTGGTCTTTGAATGGGAATGATGAATGTAATTAATAGCAATGATCAATTACTTGTAAGATTTCTATCTAGTTATATATCCCTTGGTAGATTTCTATGGATCATGATAAATATTGTATCCATATGATGCTTGGATGGTGAGATATTCTTTCTATTATTCACTTATTTTCTTCAATCTTCTATCCAACTTGATATCAATTATGAAAGTGATTAAAGTACAAGTCTTCTTGGATGTCTACTCTCAAATAATGTCTCCATTAAACTTTACTTGGAAAACCCTATGAGAAAATCATTGTCAAAGAAAAAGAATATCGTGTCATTCTTCTAAATACGAAAAGAAAATAGTCTCGTGAAAGTATTGTCTTGAAAATCCAAGGAAAAATATATATCTTGATAAAAAATAAAGTAAAAACACTTAGTTGTTTCCTCTCATGACGTCATCACATGATCTTTAAACCAATGCAGCCTAATATTGCATTTCAACATTTATGTTGGCGAGAAATAATAACCCTCTTAAACCTATTGGTTGGATCCCTCTTAAACCTATTAGTCTGTCCTTCATATACTTTCAAGATGACAGCATCTTATAGGATCATCGAATCCTTAGCAATAAGACCAAATTGAAGAGGCTCGTAAATGCAACACCATCTTTTATGTAAATGTATCATCTTTCTTAGAAAAATCATAATCTTTGTTACTAGCATAATTTGTCTTTATATTTCTTCAGAGCTTGATTGCTGGTGGAGCAGACACCACCACAGTTATGCTAGTATGGGCAATATCTCTGTTATTGAACAACCCCCACGTATTGAAGAAGGCTCAACAAGAATTAGACATCCATGTTGGAAAAGAAAGGCAAGTTACAGAATCAGATATCAGTAAACTGGTTTATCTTCAAGCCATCGTCAAAGAGACTTTACGATTATACCCTGCCGGTTTCCTGGGTGGCACAAGAGAATTCTCCCAAGACTGCAAATTATCCGGCTATCATATTCCAAAAGGTAAGAGGAATAATTCAAGTTTTTATAGAGTATGATAAAACTACTTTGTTGAGAGGAATAATTCAAATCTTTATGTGTTGAATGTGCAATTTCGTCCTTAACAGGTACGATGCTAATTGTAAACATTTGGAAATTACAAAGAGACCCCCGAGTATGGATCGACCCGTTGGAGTTTAAGCCGGAGAGATTTCTCACGACTCATAAAGACTTCGATGTTAAGGGTAAGAATTTTGAACTGATCCCATTTGGAGCTGGTCGAAGGATTTGCCCTGGCACAACGTTTGGCATTCAGATTTTAAACTTAGTCCTTGCTAATTTGTTACATGCATTTGAACTTTCAACTCCCTTTGATGAAAAAGTTGATATGAGTGTGAGTGCTGGACTGACGAATATGAAAGTTACTCCTCTTGATGTGACCCTTTGCCCTCGATTATCTCCTAGTCTGTATTAAGTTGAAAGATAGTACATGTTTTCTTAATCTTACCTTCTTCAATAAATTCAGTTTACTAAACTAATGTTTTATGACTATGTTAATATCATCATTCAATACTAAATTTTAAAAACTATATTTCACATTAATTGGAAAAAAGTTAAAGCAAATTGTTCATGTAAATATATTTCGAATAAAACGCATCGTAAGTATACGATTCGTTTACAAGTAATAAAGTGGATTTTTTGAGTCCGAGTGTCGTCCCACAATGATTGACTAGTTCTAATTCTAATTACCATGACATTAACCTAAAAAATTGTTTTGATGAATTTGTAACTAAGTTAAGGATGCGGATGCGATTATGAACGCTTTAACAAAACTAAATGAAATTTATGTTGAATGCAATTTGAAGTTTTTTTTTTTTTTTTCCTAATATATGTTTCTTGACATTATGTTTATTCATTTATTTCGTGACTTGTTATTTAATCCAATATTTGAATGTTTAAATAGATTAAGAGTTTAAATTCTCAATTAAATGTTCCCCCTTCAAGTTCGATTATGAAATGGTATCGGTAACACTCCAGAATTTAAGTTAATAAAATTTGAGGCATTACATTAGTATTGTGATATCATTTTTTGAGCAAAAAGATTCACTTTTTGAAGAAATTCTTCCCAACTGTTATCTCTCAATTTCCGAAGCAATTGTTTTGTATAAACACAAACCTTAAAACAGTCTAGATGTCTTGAAATTTTTTTGAAGGGTTTGACAAGAAATCCTTTGGTAACCAATCCCGAACATCCAGACGAATTGTCATCTTTCTAAAAAGAAAATAGTAGAAACAATTTGCTCTTTCGGTTGAAGGAAAATACTTCAACCAAGGAAATTCACCGAACAACATTTTTTGAAAGCGACGAGCTTGTTTTTTTCCTTTTTATCCTTGGATACTCGTTAAGCTTTAGCTGATAAGGTCCAACTTTTTATATATGAAATTCTAATCTCATCTCGTAGATTGATTTTTTTTTTTTTTTCCTAATATATGATTAATGTACTAGGATCACAATCTCTATATAATAATTTTTTTAAACCTAATTCTATACTTTGACACACGATTGAAATATTGAAAAATCAATACTCCTAAATTATTTAACAGTCTCTCTCGAGTAAAGTCAAACCGATTCTAATATGTGACCCAACTATATCTCTGTGATAGACGCGGACATTCAAAAATATATGAGTTTTTGTGAGCACTTAAAGATTCACATAGGGCATAGCGATATACTTTTATTCCCTATTGGACCATATGATGATTTATACCGCACTGAATCTATTCCCCTTCTTCTGAATGCATGAAATAAGCCACAACACTTACACAATTACGTATACAATAATTATCTAATGTAAAATGCACTTATCAACTCCCCCCAAACTTGAACTATTGTTTGTCCTCAAACAAAACTGTAAGTTGATTCCACATAAAACATGGTTTAACAACATGTCTTGTCTCAAAATTGGAACTTAGTAATTAACAAAATGAACACTTCAACGATGCATAATCAAATTAATCTCTACATGTTACATGCATAACTCGACGTGCGTGTGTGAAAGCTCATGTCAAAATATTAAGATCATGATTAGCTCAACAATTGACCCATAGTAGTCAAATATTTCATTACTTCGTTCGAGAGATTCACACCCCCAAACTTATACTTTTCACTCAATTTTCC
Source organism: Fraxinus xanthoxyloides (assembly GCA_903798325.1). Lineage (NCBI taxonomy): Eukaryota > Viridiplantae > Streptophyta > Magnoliopsida > Lamiales > Oleaceae > Fraxinus > Fraxinus xanthoxyloides. The sequence continues at coordinate 7,940 of CAIGRL010053465.1, forward strand.
TGTGGGCATGTCCTAAGTTGAACTTTTTCAATTTTATTCATTACCTTCTCTTAGGTTGGATATGTCTTACTATTACAAGTTCTCATTTCAATAGGTCGAGATTCTTCTATATTTTTTATTTCTTCAACTTTTAAGACTTAACTAAGTTACTTGCCTTTCATTAAAAGTGTATTTTTATCAACCACATGTTTGGGGCTTACTCAATATAATTGTGTATATTTAGTATATACATTTTTAATATATGTATATATATAACACATGTAACGAGTTTTGGGTCAATGACTCCCAAATTAGATTACCGTAGGGCACCATATTTTAATCCACCCGTACAGGCTTAATCACTCGAGTCATACATGCTCGAAAATATTTTTTATTCAATCAAAGATTAGTGCAATGTCCATTTTCTTTTAGACATCCAATCTCTAAAACTAGCTTCTAACTCAAAACTTTCACATTGTTTTCGTCTCATTGGTTTTAGACAATCCACACAAGTTAATATCATACACAGAATCCCTACTCATCTCAATGTTCCCTTGTAACAACTCAACCATTTCCAAACTGCCATATAGTTGGATTATGGATTAATACTATAAGGGTTATTTGGGTTTACTTACTATGTTCAACTACTTTCTAAATAAAGAACTAAATCATCAACTCAATATTTCAAACACGAGTATCGTACATAGAAAATGTCGAGTTTCACACCAACAAGCTTTGACTAATCTACTAGTATATTATTTTCATTATTCACAATTCATACCCATTCCAATATTCAACATCATAGCTAGTAAAGTTATCGAACTATACAAGCACACAAAACTATAACTATAATCTAATGCTATAAAACAAATAAAAAAAATTGAAAATATTTTTTTAACACGTAATCACATTAAAACTGCAGTAAAATATGATAAATGCCACCCCAAATTTATGTAAACCATTGTCCTCAATGTTTGTAGTAATAACAAAAGGCAATACTAAAGAGTACGTAACGAAAAGGACAAAGTCACAATAAGATAAAGAAAATGGGGCTCAGAATACTCCCCTGATCTGTATGGAGGTGGTGGATGGAAATCGGAACCGGATGCGCTATCAGCTGACGGTGGAGGAAGTCGTGCGAGAATCGTCGTATCCACTTTGACTACTGTGTGAACTCGCCCAGCATGTCTTGAATATGTAGATACTACTCCTGAACCTCATTCTCGATGTTACCCAAGCAGTCCAAATTCTCATTAGCCCTTAGTTGAATCATATCAACTCTGCCCACATAGTGATTCAACCGTCCATTTAGGATCTCAACCTCTGTCTCACAGCCAAAGACTCCCTGCTGGCGGTAGAAGCGAAGTTCCTGGTGCTCAGCATGTCATTCCTCACTGTTTGGAGATCTGTACCCATGGTGCCCACAACATGCTAAAAACTCTCTATATCTCGGCTAGAACCGGTCGTAGTGGCAAATATTTGTCTTAGCAATTGTGTTTCAAAATACAATAGTGTTGGTGGTGGTGGTGCCTCAGGCATCTCAGTGTCCTCAACCTCCTGACCCTGTACAGCCTGCAGCTACCTTAGTTGTTCTCTCTCTTACATCTCTCTACGTTTTTCCCTAACTTGATCCTGGGCTTCCAATGTAGTCCATTTAATGAAGGGGTTAGGTTTCTTAGGAAGCTCTCCGGATGGGATAGTAACGCCACACTCTTGTAGATCACACTTAGAAAAATTAGAGAGTGGTGACGATCTCCCTATACACCCTGAGAATGAATCTGATCATAAACGAAGGTGGCTAAATCAACCTTTTGTCCTCTCACCAAGGGATAAATAAAACTAGTCGTTGGATCGATAAATGTGATCCGATGTGAGGTTTGCTCGATGTTGTGGCAAATAAACAGCCATAGAATGACAAAGGATGGTGTAAGCTCAATCTGATACCACGCTAGAGTTTGTAATGGCCAAAGCTTCCTCACACCCAAGTAAAAGTCCCCGACCGTGCTCCAATGGAAATCTCTCGGAATAGGAACAATGTTATCCCAAGTTAATTGATAATAGTCGTGCATTACATCGGGTGGAAAAATTATTCATTTGTCCCGCACCCATGTCTGGTGTAGATGTTCGGACCCAGGGGTTTCGATGTCGCTGTTGAAATTTGTATAGAACTCGCGAACTAGTCCATCATACACTGGATGTTGTCTTTCTATTACTTTGTCCTAATCACAGTTCTGGACTAAAGTGGCTATCTCGAACCTGGGAAAATCCTCAAGTTTAACCGGTCTTTCTGGAAGTAGTGCCCAGTGGCTAATGATATTGGAATATCGTATGATGGCCTCTTGATTTAAAAATCTTCGTATTCCCCTTCAGATCCCCTAGTTCGCGCAATACCCGAAGTGGAGACCACTTTCTCTTTTCTTTTGGTCGTTCGTTTAGGAGACATTCCGCAACACAAAGAAAATTGAAATATGTAAGTCACGTGTAATGCATGAATGAATACTATAGTACTTAAAGATAATATAGGAAGAGGAGCACCAAATCCACAAACTTTGTCAAAAAATTCATGCTACTTGCGTAATCAAAGATACCATAGAATTGACAAAACAAAGTATAAAATGATGTAATGATGTCATGCTAGACAAAATATATAATGAAGGTTGGGTACTATATAAAAAATTTCAAAATATAGTTCACAAACCCAATATCGATTCAATCAGAAAAATTTTCATTTAAAACCATGTCCACCATCGAGAAAAACTGAAATTTTCTAGAGCAATCTCCTGGCATATGAAAAAGGGAAAATTAATCTCACACATATTCAAATTTGAGGTTAAACGGACGTCATTTGGATTAGGAAACTGAGGGAAGAAGTGAGGGACGTGAAGTAACATGTGCCTAGCCATGTGATGACTATGTGAGGCCAATTTTGGTTTCGTGTTTCCAAATACACGTGTCAAGGAGTATCAGGTGGGAAATCAATCTAAAGTTAACAACATTGTCAAATTCGAAACGAACCCCAATTCCACACAAATTTTCACATATGCATTTCATCGAACACTTTGCAAGCGCTTCATTTTCCATGGAAAATTCAATGTCTTAGTTATTGATCAAACCACATTTATTTTCAATACAACTCAACCATCACAAACTCTATCATCTACCTAAATGCTCACTACTCAATCAAGCACTTTTCCAATTCATTCTCGAAACCAAAATGAAAATTGCATAAAAGGGGGTGAAATGGGAAAATTACCTTGATGTCGGCTTGAGATAGTGAAGATTAAGTGAGTATGAGTGATGTGTTGTGGGTCTGTGTTCATGTTCATGAGTGAAGTGTGGTGCATGAGTGAAGAGTGGTGTGTGTTCGTGTTTAAAAAACGAGTTGGGGGCATGAGGTATTCTATGCGACCGCATAGAACACTTCCATATGGTCGTATAGAACAATCTGTGTCTTGCTACTATATCCCTGGTAGTGCTAGGTTGTCGCATAGACTACCAAGTATGGGGTGTTTGGCCGGTTTTAGAAAATGGTCATTTTGGATTGTTGGGTGGCCCCTAGTGCCTCGATATTCATACTATACAAGTTCAAAAAGGTGTAAAGAGTATATAACATGAAAGATTTATAAACCTAATAATTTTTTTGAAAACTCATTTTCGGTCAATTTTCACCAAAATCTCGATTTGCTATCCACAATGCAACTTAGCTATCCAACAACCCCAAAAGTTGTTAAAACATATTTTAAACTGCAAAGGGTGCGTGGATGCCATGAATGTGGTTCCAAAAATATTTTAAACTTGAAAACACATGTTGATCCCAAAAAGCTCAAAATTGATAATTTTGTCTTGAAATGCATAACTTTCACAATGAATCAACTAAGTACCATGCCAATACCCCCAAACTTATGCACAACTCATTTAAAACTAGTTTAAACCATGCATATACTCTTAGTTACCTCTAAGGACGATGAATGACATAATATGACCAATTTTTTTCAAAAACATGAAAAATTCATATTCTAATGCATAAAGCGAAATAAATAAAAGGAAAAAAAAATGTTGGGTTGCCTCCCAACCAGCACTAGTTTATAATCTATAACTCGACTTTATTTTGGTTGATTTACTCCGGTGTGCTAAGATAAACAGTAGAATTTTCTTTTGGAAAATCACCGCTCCAATAAGGTTTCAACCGCTATCTATTTACCTTAAATGTTCTCTTGCTATCGTGAGTGATTTCAACTGCCCCATATGGAAACACCTTAGTGATTGTGTTGGGCCAGACCATCTTGACCTCAACTTCTCATAGAATAGCTTGAGTCTTGAGTTGTATAACGGAACGTTTTGCCCCACCTCAAACTTTCGTCTTTAAATATTCATGTCATGCCACTTTTTGGTGCGCTCCTTGTAGATTTTTGCATTCTCATAGCCTCCAGTCGAAATTCATCCATTTCATTCAATTGCAACAATCTCTTTTCACGAGTTGCCTTCAAATCAAAGTTTAAATTTCTAACTACCCAGTATGCTAGGTGCTCCAACTCAACTGGCAAATGACATGCTTTCCCAAAAATCAATCGATACGGAGACATGTATATAGGTGTTTTGAAAGCTGTCATGTAAGCCATAGCGCATCGTCAAACTTCTTAGACCAATCTTTCATAGAAGAGCTTACTATTACCTCAAGTATTCTCTTCAATTCCTTATTAGAAATTTTAACTTGGCCGCTGGTCTAAGAATGATACGAAGTTGGTACACGATACCGGACGTCATATTTAGCTAACAAGGACTCAAATTGACGATTACAAAAGTTCTTTCCCCCATCACTTATGATAGTCCGATGAGTGCCATAACAGATGAAAAGATACTTCTTTAAATCACTACCTTAGTATTGTTGGTTGGTAATGCTCCACCCACTTGGAGACGTAGTCAATAGTAACCAGATGTATTGATTCAAGAACGATGGTGGTCCCATGAAGTCAATTCTCCACATATCAAAAAATTTACACCTCAAGAATGCTATTTAGAGGTATCTCATTCCTCCCCGAGATATTTCTAGTGCGCTGATACCTATCACATAATGAAGGTCAATAAAACCTAGATTGTAGAATTTTCGCTACTGTTTTAGATGCTTTAAAATGTCCTGTGTATGTAGATGAACAACATTACTCCAGTATTTAAGGTACTTCTTCCTTTAGCATACATCATCGAATAATCTGATATGTTCCTAGCCTATACAGAATGGGATCTTCCTAAAAATAATATTTGAAGTCAGTGAAGAACTTTTTTATCTGATAACTTGAATAATCCAGTGGGTTGACAGACTTGGCCAACTAGTTTACGATATAACATAGGAACCCTATCCATGTTAAGAATTTGCTCATCTGGAAAAATCTCATTAATCTCGATTGAATCATTTTGCTCTCCGGGCTCAAGTCAAGATAAGTGGTCGGTTACCACATTTTCGGTGCCCTTTATGTCCTCTATCTCCAGATCAAACTCTTGTAAGAGTAACACCAACGGATAAGTCTCGGTCTAGCCTCCTCTTCATCAACAAGTACTATAAGGAGGCATGATTGATGTAGACCATGACCTTTGATCCCACAAGATATGACCGAAATTTATCAAAGGCATAGACTACATCTAACAACTCTTTCTCTGTAGTGACATAATTTAGCTGGGTGTCAGTTAAGGTTTTACGCGAAATATCTTATTCTTCCACTATCCCAATACAGCCCCCACCGCGTAATCACCAGCATCACACATTAATTCAAATGGCAAACTCAAATCCAGTGCGATGATTAATGGTGCTGAAGTCAGCTTCTCTTTTAACGTGATGAAAACCACAAGACACTTCAAATAAATTAAATGTGACATCTTTGGCTAGTAGGTTACACAAGGGCTTCATGATCTTCGAGAAATCTTTATTGAACCTTTTAGAAAACCCGGCATGTCCTAGAAAGACACGAACACCCTTAATTTACGTCGGTGGTGGTAAGTTCTCAATAACCTGGATTTTTGCCTTGTCCACTTCAATTCCCGTTGTTGATATGCAGTGTCCTAACAAAATGCCCTCCTGAACCATGAAGTGACATTTTTCCTAGTTCAATACCAAGTTCGTCTCTTTACATCGTTGCAACACCAAGCTCAAATGCTCTAAACATTCATCGAATGATGATTTCCAAATACCAAAAAGTCATCCATAAAAATCTCTATGAATTTTTCGACCGTATTTGAGAATAAAGCCATCATGTAGCATTGGAAAGTAGCAGGAGCATTATACAACTCGAATGGCATCCTACGGTAAGCAAAAGTACCATAGGGGCACGTGAAAGTGATTTTCTCCTGATCATTTGGTGCTAATGGTATCTAATTGTACCTAGAGTATCCGTCGAGAAAATAGTAGTGAGAATGGTCTACCGGTCGTTCTAGCATCTGATCGATGATTGGAATGGGAAAGTGATCCTTCCAAGTAGCAACACTGAGTTTCTGGTAATAGATGCACGCTCTTCAGCTTGCAACAGTTTATGTGGAGATTAACTCATTCTTCTCATTCTACACCACTGTAATACCACCCTTCTTAGGTAAAACTTGATTAGACTGATCCATGCACTGTCCGATATCGGGTAAATAATGTCAATGTTTAGGAGTTTTAGTGTTTCAGCCCTAACCACCTCTTTCATGTTCGGATTTAGCCTTCTCTAACCATCTATGCAATTCTCCATCATGAGAATCTGGTGCATGCACAATGAATGGCTGATCCATTTAATATCAGCGATAAGCTATCCAATTGTTGTCTTATTTTCTCGGAATACCTGTAGTAGTCTCTCTTCTAACATCCCACTGATTGAGTTCGAAATAATTACAATGAGTATGGAGGACTCCGCCAAATAAGCATAACGAAGATGAGGTGGTAGTTGCTTAAGTTCTAACTTTCAAGACTGTTGAACAGATGGTAGTTGCCTTATAGGATCAATTCATAATTCCTCAAACCGACATTTCCACGTGTATGGTGGGTTAGTTACCAAGAACCTTGCACATTTCTCAATCTTAAGAGAATCAGAGTGAGTAGAATGAGAATGTGCAATACATGCCTCATACGCGTCTGACAAGTTGTGCAGCATAAATTTATCTTGAAAAACTTTTTCAATTACATCTTTCTGAAAGCAGCTATCTTACTCGGTAGGAAATCTCATGGCCTTGAAGACATTGAAAGCAACTAGCTCCTCGCCGAGAATTAAATTCAATTGACCCTTCTGTACGTCAATAAGCGCTCTCCATGTAGCTAAGAACGGTCGACCCAATATAAGTGGTACATTCTTATCTTCATCCATGTCCACAATAAGGAAATTCACTAGGAAGATGAGTTTTTCCACTTTAATCAGCACATCCTCTATAATCCCTTTTGGATGGGTAATGAATCGATCAGTCAACTGTAGAGTCGTTGTTGTTGGTTTAGCCTCTCTCAAATCGAGTCTCGTAAAAATAGAAAGTGGCATCAGATTAATACTCGTACCTAAGTCACATAAAGTTTTATCAAAATGTCAATTCCCTATAGTTTGATCTCTGTATTGTTGGGTAGTGAACCTGGGGTTCCACCATTCATAGATAGTGACATTTCTCTCTATGTTTTTACTAGCAGCACTCTGATTCTGACCACCAAAAGAGAAGTTTAGGTGATTCCTCCACTCTGGGTTATAGGTTTCTGAATGTGGATTAATTTGTTGACATTATCCCCATTTTACGAAGTCCACTTGTTCCATACCTTGAGGCAAAATTGGGCAATCCGATGAGTTTTCATTTGTTCCACACTCCTCACAGCTTGGCTTTTTAGCTTGTGCAACGTTAGCTGTCTGTGATATGCTCTCCACCTTATGAAATAATGAGTCTATTTTTGCTAACAAAGTTGAGTAAGCATCCACCTCGTATAGACATGACACCTTCCTTTGAACAACCAGTTCAGAAACCCACACTACTGAAGTAGTTGCCACTATCTAGAATAGTTTCAAAGCGTAATTGTTTTTGTTGATAATGAACCATTAGACGAGGAATCCATCATGCTTTTGAATAATAGAAGTAATTCCGCATAAATATATTGGACCTAAAGTCCTTTGCCAATACCGTGATGAGGACACTTCCTTAGCAGGTTCTTGAACCGATTCCAAGGTTCATCAAACGATTCTGATTCATTTTGGCGAAAGATAGATATGTCATGCTTCAGTTTCGCTATCTTGGCTGGTGGGAATAACTTTGTAAAGAATCTTTTAGCTAGGTCGTTCCTTGTACTAATGCTGGAAATAGGTTGAGAATCCAACCACTCCAATGCTTTATCACGTAGCCTGTGTAGGAACAACCATAATCTGATAGCATCATCTACGATACATCGATATCGAAAGTGTTGACACATCTCCAAGAATCGAGAGATGTGTGTATGTATGTTTTCTTTAGCTCTGCCATATAATTGATGTCTATTCTGGAATAGATATATGACATTGGTCTTCAACTGGAAGTTAGACTACCCAAACGGAGGGTAGATGATGCTAGATTGACTCTTAATGATTCACGGTGTTATGAAATCCCCAACCAGCATGTTTCCCTCATCAGCAATTTCCCTTTCATTAACTTGAACCACTTTATTGTTTTGCTGGTTAGCCATTTGTTGTACTTCTCTTATTTCTCTTTGCATATGATAGAAGGTGTGTTTGACTTCTGAATCAGTTGGAATCGAGTCATAGTCAAGCGACCTTTGCAGACAAAACCTGAGAAAAGATCAAAAATCTCACTTAGATAAACCACTTTTTTAAAAAAATAACTAACTAAAACTAATAAATGAAAATAAAAAAAAATATTCGAATTAGTGTCAAGATAAATAAAATTAAAGTAAATTCAATCCCCGACAGCGGTTCCAAAAACTTTTTTACGAAATATATTTCGAATAAAACACTCCGCAAGTGTACGGTTCGTTAACAAGTAATAAAGTGGACTTTTTGATTCTGAATATTGTCTCACAAGAATTAAATAGTTTTAATTCTAATTACCGTGACCTTAACCGAAACAATAAAAATAAGAGTGTTTGTTTGATGAATTTGTAAATAAGTTAATGATGCGGATGCGATTATGAATGCTTTAACTAAATTGAATGAAATTTAAGTCAAATGCAAGTTGAAGTTTTTTTTTCTAATATATGATGAATGTACTAGAATCATGAATCCATTTGTAATAAATTTTTTAGACTTAGTTCTACACTTTGACACACGAATGAAATATTGAAGAATCAATACTCCTAGATTATTTAACACTCACTCTCGAGTAAAGTCAAATTTATTCTAATATATGACCCGACTATATCTCTATGACGAATACAAACATACAAGAATGTATGAATTTTTGTGAACACTTAAAGATTCACATAGGGTATAGCGGTATATTTTTATTCCCTATCGGGCCCTATGATGATTTATATTCGTCAAACTTGTTCCCCTTCTTCCGAGTGTATGAAATAAGACACCACACTCACACAATTACGTATACAATAATTATGAAGAAAGTGAAATTCATATAAACCATTCAAATATCCCAAAAACGTGTTTCAATATCAAAGATGTAAAACTAAAATTTAAAAATCATATTATATAGTTCATCTAACCATAGTACGGAATTAACCTAGCCTAACATAGTGGAAAGAAGAAAATCAGAAAAATAAATAAATAACAACATTACTAATTCAATTCTTGAGTTTAATCTTCGCTTCATGATGTTGCTCCGCTTGTTTTTGCGTCTTTTCTTCTGTCAAAACTCTTATGAATCTCTCCCACATCCCACGTTCTAGACGGCTCTAGGGTCTAAATACGTGACCATGACATTGTTTCCACAAGTCATTCAATCTAATAAGGAAACTAGAATTTCGTGTCACAATTTCAACTATGCGATTGCAAAGTAGACTTCAAATTGGCTCTAATGTTCCTTGAATTGACCTATGCAACTTCATGACTTTTTGTGCTATGCGACTGCGTAGTATTGGCAGCTTCCAATTGCTTACGTTTTGCTCTTCGAAATCTTTTTCGCCAGTCTCAACCTCTTTTCCCTCTTCTTCTTTCAATATTTCATTCCAATGCCCAATTAGTCCTCGACATCTTCACGTGTCCATCTCCTCTTCTGGTCATCACGTTGTCCTGCAACATACAATTTACATAGAATTAAGCTATATTTCAACATATTTATCAATAATTGTTCTTGTTTGTAGCCCGAAATAAGCGTAAAATGCACTTATCACAACTGCTAAGAGTATTCCCAATTAAAGCAATTTTTTTTTTGTATGATGTTTTTGTCTAATTGTATTATATAATATTTTTAAATTTTCTTCAATTTCTAAATTACGTTCGAAAAAGAATGGTAGATTATTTTAATTTTATATGAAAATGGAGGATGAACGTGATTGAACAATCTAATGTATTTTCTTTGGTTAAGAAAAATCAATATTTAACTTTGAATTATAAAAGAAATTATAATGATTTTCTTTCGATCGTGTAAACCATAAACAACCCTTCTATGCATCTACTGACCACAATAAATAGTACAATATTTTATTTTTTCATTTTTTCTTTTTTCTGCTCTCTCAAAATATCTATCGACTTAAACCTTAACTCATAAAGAAAAAAAAAACGCTAAAACTAAAATGATTGCAAACCAACAAATTGTTTGACTTGTACCAGTCGAACAAAATATTTTTAGATGAATGCAACAATCTAAAATTCTAACCCCCTTTTTCGGAAATTAAATCAAGTTTTTCGTATATTTTAATAAAAATGGATCAAACATGTGGTTAAAAAATTATGGATATTATGAAATATGTGATTAAAATTAATTATCAACTTTAATTTAGATTAAAATTAAAATTTCAATTCCTACTAAACAGGAGCTTAGGTTATAAATGGGAAAAGATTTTGGAAAATGAAATCCTTATCTATTTTGACTATTTGAGACAGTGAAAGGTAATCAAGATAAGATTAACCATTAATTAATTAAGAGTAATCCATTAAAACGGTCTTTGTGCTCCAAAAGATAGCATTATAAGATATGATGTGATGTTTATATGTCGTGTTCAATGGACCGAAAAAAGACATTCATTTTAGTATTTATGAAATTAAGCTGCAATTCAATTATTCAAGGTACTTTTTTGGCACTACTTGGCTGATCTTATCCATCACTTGTCCGGCTTCTGCGGTGATGGTTACATTAGCATTACGGTGAATAATAATTTACATACATATAACATAATAAGATATGATCGTATCAGAATTTTTTCAATCAAGTTAAAATAAAAAAAATCTTCACGCCTTTTTTGACAAACCATCTGTATTTAAATCGTTTTTTAACTCTATTATGTATAAGTAGTATTAAAAAATCTGATTTTGGCTTTATTTGATTCGATTGAAAAACAAAAAAAAAAAAGTAACACCAAAATTAATTTAATTATTGCTAAAATTTCAGTATAAAAATATGAATAAATGTTGGGCAATGGATTACATGTAAGTTTAATATTTGATGGAAGTCACATATGCCCGTATAGATCATGGCTAACAAACTAGCTAAGATTAAACAGAAGATGAAAAGATCTAGATCATGGCTAACTAACTAAATCTAACTGTACAGAAACTAACAATACAGCTAACTAACTAATAGTTTACACTTTAATACTCCCCTTCAAGATGAACGATATATATTTTTAATGTGCATTTTGGCTAATAATGGAGCTAAAATTGAATAGGGAAGTGGCTTAGTAAACATATCAGCAAGCTGATGCTGAGAACGAATAGGGAGAAGCTTCACATTTCCAGATGCAACTTTGTCGCGAATGAAGTGGCGATTAATTTCTATATTCTTAGTTTTCTCATGTAATATGGAATTGGAGGCCAGTGGAACTACAGCTTGATTATCACATCAGAGAATGGCAGTCTATGAAACATGAGATTGGAAATCCCACATCAATTGTTGAATCCAAAGAACTTCACTAGTAGTCGTTGCAAGAGCAAGGTACTCTGCCTTTGCTTAAGAACGAGAGATAATGGCTTGCCTCTTTCCAAGAAATTAAAGAATTTCCAGTAAAGATGCAAAAACCAGTGGTAGATTTCTTTGTGTCAACACAAGAACCCCAATCAACATCAGAAAAGGCTTGGAGTCTCATAGGAATCATTGGAGAAGCTGAAAAGAAATTTTTCCTTATCAGATCTATAGTAGCTATAGATGTGAAGATCATAAAATTTTCTTCATCCTCACCACCAGATGTATCACTCTGAGCACTGGAATCTGATTCATCGTTGCTCAAGATCATTACAAATGCCTTACGTCTTTCTTTATTCGAACTCTTTTTCAAGTTAGGACATTCATTAATATAGTGATCGTAACCCTGACATTCATGGCATCTAACAGATTGGATTTTCTTATTAGCAGTCCTAGAGTTGTTCTTCTCACGTTTATCTTTCGAGAATTATTAGGGACTTCGTTTTTCCGTTCTTAACCCAGCTTGTTATATGCCATGAATGCAATGAGTTTGGTCACTATAGGAATGAATGTCCTAATCTTAAGAATAATTCGGGAAAAGGAAGGGGTAAGGCATTGACAATGATTCCGAGTAATGAAGAGTCGGATTCGAGCGATCAAAGTGATACCTCTAGTAGGGAGGATGAACAAAAATATATGGCATTCACGTCTAGAGTTAAGATTGAATCTGATAAGGGGAGTGAGAAGAATGAGAGCGTCAGTTGCAGTGAGGAGTTTGAGAGTGAGGAAGACTCCGAGGATGATGAAGATATCCGTGAGTCCTATGGACAGTTGTTCGAAGAGAGTCTTAAAATTAAAAAGGTCAACATAGCCTTGTTAACAAAGCTTGATGGGCTTGAAAGAGAGAAAGAGAGGCTTTCAGCTAACCTTCAGGACTCTATCAAGAAATTGAACGAGTTGAGATTTGTTAACGAAAACTTGGAAGCTAAAGTTAAAAACTTAACAAGTGAATTGAAAAATCCAATACTCAACTCCGGTCCTTTATGAGTGGAACTTAAAACCTCAATCAACTATTGGGAATGAACAAACTTGCTGGTAATAGGCAAGGTCTAGGATATGTTCAAAATGGTGATGACACTGCCAGTACGTCCAAGATCACGTTTGTTCCAACAACCAATACTAGAATTAGGAATATTGCTAATTCTACACCTAAAGGCATGAAAGTTGAAGGATCGAGGCCTACTGGACAACATGGGATCAATCATCCACTGATTCAACGTCAACTGCCGCATAGGTTTGTTACCAAATGTCATCGTTGTGGCGCACTGGAACACATAAGGGCTAAATGTCGTTAAAGTGCGCACTAGCTAGATTAACTTTTTCGAAAATCAAGTTAGCCACTTAACTGAGATGACTACTCAGTTGACTAAAATTACCTGTGTATCTAAAAAAATTTAGGTTAAAAAGAGTTATCCGAGAGGACATGAGACTGATCATGCTCTTAAAGGGTAAGAGCGTCAGTGTACCTCGCTTATTAGATACTTAGGTTCATGCATGTGTATTTCATAGAGCACATTCATTTGTGCATGCATCTCATTTGTTTTTTTACTTTTTTATTTTGTTTTTGTTTTGCATTCATTTTTTTAAATGATAATTATAATAAAAAACAATAACAACAAAACTTTTATGGTATTGGACATGATTTGATGTACTTCAGTATTGCGTGTGTGACCAAGTATCCATTCATCTGTTTTGTAAAGCAATTTCCATTGGTTGGTTAGGTTTTAGGTTGAGTATTGAGTATATGTGTTTTCATGTAAAATCCGCACAGCACACACTATAATTTTGTAGGTAAGTCTAAACCGCTTATGTGAGATTTGTGATGGCAGCCATCTATTAGTAATGTGATCTTGAACGTGAATTGACCTTATATTAGTTGACTTATGCTCTAATAAAATCCCCTGAAAAAATGAAATAAATTGTGTATCATCTTATACTCTTTTTCGAAACCTAGTTGACTCAAGCAATTAAGTTCAAGGGATTTCTCATAACCTGGTGCATATAGTCAACTGATTTGGGTTAACCGGCCTAAAGTTCGTTAAGGAGTCATCTTAGTCGCTTAATGAAAAAGAATTTGCACATAAGATGTGAAATTGAGACATATGATGACAAAGAAAAATATAAATTGTTTAAAAAAATTAATGCTAAAACTCATGAAGAGAAAAAAAAATGATATAAATGAAAGGATCATTATTTTTAGGTACTAATGAACGTTGCACTTGTTTGACTTTCATTATTAGAAAAAAATACTTATTTAACAGTGATGTTCACATGTTTTTTTCTCACAAATTTAAAGTGTGGAGTCATGTTCATGAGAAAGTAGTCGCACTTAACACACATGATCCACGTATACACTTTACTCCATTTTGACTTAATTTAAGTACGTGGGAAAATTTCTTAGTGATGGTGTAGTACTTGTAATCATTTGCATCTTTGAATTTATCTACATGTTGGGTACATGTTAAAAAAGGAAAGGGCTATTTTTCGAAGTTTTCAAAAATTTAGTGCTATTTTTGTCAAAAAATTAGGGCCATTTTGACTTATTGCTAAGTGATGCTCGAGCGATAGAAGTAGAGAATTTCTCACTTGTTTATCGCTCGCCTCTCACTCGAGCGACATCTCGCTTTTTGAATTTTAACTTTCCTTTTCGCATTTTTGTTCGAATTTCTCATTTCAACCTCATTTTCCCCTAAATTGGTCACATAGTCGAATTTGCTATACTTCGTGGGACGGTTGGCTATTTAGAGCGGGGCTTGCACTTGATTAGAAGACATTAGGATGACGATGATGAGGGTGTTGATGCTGATGTCGCAGATGGAGCTAATGGTGTTGCGTAGTTACTAGGTTATCTCTTGTCATTTTGTGACAAGAAATGGGAGTAGTATATATTTTTTATGATTGAGTAGATATTTTTGGATGTATATGATATTTTTGATTTAGCATGATGTACCTAAATTTTTTGACTCAAATGCATTAAATGATAATTTCAGTATTGCTAGATTAAGTTTTTATGTTTTGTAGTATCAATGTTTCATTTTGGTATGTTGGGTTACATTGATATTACGTCTTAATTTAGCTTATGGTATGAAACTGAAATGATGTGTTATGTGTTATAACTGCTTGGATATAATGCTAGAATTGCTTTTACATTTATTACGTTTCACATAAGTTTTACACTAGGTATTTGAGTTGTCTATTTTAGGAAACATGTTTTGATAAAGGAAAAGCAGAATTCAATCAAAACAGTTAGTGTTGGTAATGTCAGTAATTGAGTCTGTGATTTTTTCACTACTGCCCTGACCTAAGATTGCAATTTCGTCACAGAATGTCAAAGGAGGAGCTTGTTAGATTTTGATAGTTTATGATGTAATTGGCAAGTCTATGAATAAAAATGATTAAATTGGATAAGTTATAAAAGGCCAGGAGTAGGTTGTAATTTTAATATTTGAGTTGTATAGGTTCTAGGGTTCGAGCTTTAAAAGATGATAAAAAACGGCATTGCAATTTCGCTAGACTGTCGCCAGGACTTCACTCAAGTGGCAAAAACAGAATATTTTCGCTAGACTGTCGTAGGGTACTCGCTCGACAAGTCATCACTTGACCGTCGTTGAGATTTTGCTCGAGCGATAGGGTTAGCTGAGAAGTTTTTAATCGCAATTTAAAGGTTTTATGTTCGGCCCATTCATCCTTAACCCTGTCATATAAGTACCAGAACGCCACAAAACATAAATTCAAAGGTTGAAACATAGAAACAACTTGAGAGCTTCGTCTTTTCATCTTCCAATTCATTGAGAGTTTTCAACCTTCATTGATTTGATTATACTTAACAGTGAAAACATCAATTCTGGTTAATCCAAATACCAAACTTATTGAGGAACACGGAGTTCTTCAAGAATCTACAAGAGATAGATCTACAAAACCAAGGGTTAGAGAATCTAGGAGGGCTTTGATATTATAGTCAAGGAGTTGGTGAAAGAACGCGCTATCCAAGAGGACTGTCAGATTGTAATCATGAGTTGGTGCTGGGACATGCAATCTACGAGGGCTGTTAGAATCTCAATCAGGAGTTGTTGCCAAGAACGCAATCTAGTAGGATTGTATTAACTTCAATAGGAGGTCAGAAAGTTCGTGTCGTCGTCTTATCTAGCAGACTGTAAGTTCGATCGTTTATAATGGATTTTGACGGCAAAGCGCCTGGAGTTTTTACCCACTTGGGATTTTTGACTGGCGAAGCGCTTGGAGTTTTTTACTATTTTATTTACTATTTTCGTATTCTGCGATATTCAAACATGGGGTAATTGGACGTATGCTTAACTATTTAGAAATAATTAATTAGTGACTTGTTGCTGATTAATTACATTTTTTAATTCTGCATTTACACCAATTCACCTCCCTCTAGGTGTAGTTTGGGTCGAACTACGTGAATTTCAACACTTTTCATTACAAAAATAATCTTTATCCATTTTCTCAATAAAAAGATGGAAAATGATGAATATACCCTCGTATTTAAATAAAACAAAAAGAAAAGAAAAGAAAAGAAAATTAAAGAACTAATTGTGAACTTTTTAGCACTACAATAAACAATCATATATTCAATTGGTAATCAAACAATCAAATAATATGATTAAGCATGCAAGATTAATCAAGAATATCAAGAAATTAACTAAGTTACTTGTCTTCAATTAATATAAATAAGAAATAGATTTCATCGTTATCCAATACGTGGAGAGAATTAGCTTATCATATTCATATGTAAATTACACAAAAATAATTGAATTAATATCTCTCGGAACCAAGAATGATGAAAGAAATAGGAAAAATTCATGTTCTCTTGAATCTTGAAATCGGGCCTTGATTCTCGTGCTAAACTTTTTTTTCATCAATGGCTACCTCAATTAGGTCTAATAGGTGAAAGAAGGCCGCCTCGAAAATCAGTTTGAATTAGAAAATGAATCAACCTATGCGTTTGAAAAATTACCCACGTGTTGCCTACACTCACGTCATGGAGTCTTTTTGCTCTCGAATTTTGATACAGGGCGACGTGCGCACGCTCCTCTCTAGGTGGCACATGCGAGCTACCTTTAGATTTTGGATTTGTGCGTTTTGATCCCTAGTTTTGATTATTTGTTGAGCTTGAGTCTTTCCTTGACATGATTTTTTGGTCCTTCATCTTCTAATTATATCGAATTGGCTCTAATCATTCTCCAATCATAGATATTACGTCCAAATCAAATATTGAAAGATTGCGACTTAGTCTCCTAACTTTTTGGAATAATTCATTTCAGACCATTTTCTCCTCCTTTATCTAATTCCATTATTTTCATCGAGTTGGACCTAAGAAGCAAAATATATAAATAATTAAGCTATAATTCATAGAAATATATAACAATTTATCTCAAACAATCCTGATAAGTGTGTATCTGTGTGTGTGTTCGAACAAACTGATGAGGTGGAGTATTGGGTGTTTTTGTTAATATGAAAATATATAGAACATTTATACAAACTTAAGAAAGGGGATGTATAATATAAAAATCAAGCGGACGAAATAAACGAATAGAGAAACTTGACAACTTTAGAATAATGAGACAGAGAGAAAAAAATCAATCAACACAAGAATTTATTTTGAGTATTTTGTTCATGTTAATCACGAAATCGATCCTATGTCATTCAATGTTGGATAAATCAACCTAGCTAGGTTTAGACTATAGGGTTTAGAAATTTTATCTAGCAATTTTTGCAATTGAGTTTTATTTATATTTTTATAATTGTCAAGTGCAATCTACACAGGACAAAGGTTCCCTACACCTGAACACAACACTGCTCGGTTATAGGGAAATATTGGGCCCCATACATCTCATGCCCACGTCGAACTATCTATCGTAATGTCTGAACCTAATACATTTTGACACATCTTAGCCGCCCAAGTTTCACAGACCGTCGACGTGGCCCCTCATGTCCTGCGATTCCTGGACACCTTTTCCCCTTTCTTTGACCGAGAAGCTTGAAACATTCAGGGCACACGCTTATGGGCAAGATACTGACAATATATGCATTTAATGATATTATTAGTGTATTTTTCAATAATATAGGTTATGCGCTTATCTACATTATCGTGCAATTTGAAAGAAGATGATATCTCAAGACGTGACACAAGGAGTCAAAGATAACAACTTTAAAATGGAATATTGAACCTTCTCTCAACTAATTGAGATTGGAACCCTACCACTGCGAGG
Organism: Fraxinus xanthoxyloides; assembly: GCA_903798325.1. Classification (NCBI taxonomy): domain Eukaryota; kingdom Viridiplantae; phylum Streptophyta; class Magnoliopsida; order Lamiales; family Oleaceae; genus Fraxinus; species Fraxinus xanthoxyloides. The sequence goes on from CAIGRL010053465.1 coordinate 26,203, forward strand.
CACTCTATCAGAACGGTTGGCTAGTTTACTGCACCTTTATTACAACATTATTGAGATTTGAACAGGCTAATTGACTTTTATTTCACCTCGTCACCCATGCCATGATACTTCTAGCCCCTGTTTGGTGGGATTGAGAGCATCTTCAAATAATATATATGTTGGAAATTCTAACATATTTGGGGTCACACGTAACATATTAAAATGTGTGGTGCTATTATTTAAAGTATCTTAGTCAATTAAAGTGATCCACTAAAGATGAATTTTGACTAATGGGTACTAGGTTTCATGGAATTAAAGTGTAGAGACCGAAAGTTTGTTTTATATTGTTGAGGGGCCGATTTAAATCAAACGT
>CAIGRL010053471.1:0-14216 GCA_903798325.1 Fraxinus xanthoxyloides
TAATACGTACCAAACGGGGGCTAAATTTTCTCAACTAAAGTGGCAATAGTTCTACATGCTGAATTGTGCACCGTCTGCAATAACAATGTTGTAGAATCTGCCTGCCTCTAGAGGCAGTTTTGTAATGCATAGCTGGAATAGACACCAAAAAGAGTTTGTTTACAAATTGGGGTCGTTGACCAATCTTCTCTGACAATTACCGATTTCCAAGCCTGCCAATAGGGATTCTTTCGGATTCTGTTTGACAATGTTAAAGATTTAAATATAAATAAATAAGTCATTCCCTCTATGACAGTTTGCACTTTTAAAAAGCTTATCATTTTTTTCCCCACAAAAGTACTGGTATCTTATGCTATCAATAGGATTCCTACAGTTTGTTTATTCCAGGAAACTCTATATACGTGTTGGATTCCATTCATTGAATGATAGCAAGAATTTCACACAGATTACACGATTTACATAATAAGATTCAACAAAAATCAATCCACAACCAGAAAGATGGCTTATATTCTACACGCACAGTGATTGATCATTACATTCCTTAACGTAACTTATCCCATGAGACAAATTGATGTAGGGAGATGCAACCACTTTACCCAAAAGCTATAACTGATTGGGGGAGGTGTAATCCATCCTATATCACCCAGAATTAGGCCCGAGAATCCACCCTAAGTCCATTCCAATTGGGCCTCACTTCAAAGGAGGCATTACGAAGGCGCTATTGGGTCAATCCCAAATAGCGACAGCATGCCAACCCCCATTTCAAGCATGGTATGGCGTCATACACCACTCCATGGAAATGCTCCAGCATTGACTCAAACATAGGTCCTCCAGCTCTAAGTTCTAATACCAACTGATGTAGGGAGATNGATGTAGGGAGATGCAACCACTTTACCCAAAAGCTATAACTGATTGGGGGAGGTGTAATCCATCCTATATCACCCAGAATTAGGCCCGAGAATCCACCCTAAGTCCATTCCAATTGGGCCTCACTTCAAAGGAGGCATTACGAAGGCGCTATTGGGTCAATCCCAAATAGCGACAGCATGCCAACCCCCATTTCAAGCATGGTATGGCGTCATACACCACTCCATGGAAATGCTCCAGCATTGACTCAAACATAGGTCCTCCAGCTCTAAGTTCTAATACCAACTGATGTAGGGAGATGCAACCACTTTGTCCAAAAGCTATAGCTCATTGGAAAAGTGGTTGCATCTCCCCCCATATCACAAATTAAGATCTAATGGGAACAAAATTTGAGACATATTTTTTATCAAACCAAAGGCAAGTCATTAAGTCAAGTCAATAGAACTAGGGAGACAATTATTGTGCTTAAAAAATTATCATTTTCCCCCAAAACAGAACTATATGGAAGGGACGTGCAACAACATCAACTATTTTAGTAACAAGGGTTTCAAAGACTGGACTTAAATATTAAAGAGTTCTTATCTTAATATATGTGTCTACCTGCATGTCTGAGGTCCAAAGAGTGAGATTGTCCCTCAGAAGCTGCATGATAAGAGTGCTATCCTTGTATGATTCCTCACCCAATGTGTCCAGCTCAGCAATAGCTTCCTCAAATGCCTTCACACAAAATGAAGAAAATATAGAATCCAACACATATCATCTTGTTTCAAGTGCCAAAGGAGCCTCCTGTAATAACAGTGCATGCATGATATGCAAAAGATGACCTCAATAATACTGTGTATTTTAACATTATCCCCAGATCAAGGCATAGGTCTGGAACATACAGGAGTAACATGGCTGTATATGGTCAAAGGTATTAACTTTAGTCGTTTCAAAGGTATTTTATACGTTTCACACTATTCAAGCTAGTTGATCCATCAGAGAGGAAGATATCCCCAATCCATTCTCTCGAAATTTTATATGCTCCTTAATGTGAGATCACTCTAGTTCTCTTATTTAGTCGAGGCATCTTGGTGCACTTGATTTAATATAAAAAAGAAAGAAAAGGTTGAATAATTATTTAATTAAAATATAAAAATAACTACACCTAACTCAATTTTATGGTAAATGAGAGAAATGGTCTCTTAAGCCCCTATTTGGTTTAGATTAAGGAAAAAAAAAAAACACATATTTTTAGCCCTTGTTTGAGCCTTATTCTTTGCACACTCATTTTTTTTTTCGCACACATTTTAAAAAAAAAAAAAGCATATTTTTAGCCCTTGTTTGAGCCTTATTCTTTGCGCACTCATTTTTTTTTTCGCACACATTATCCCAATAAAGTAATTTTACACATAAACCGCTAGCTTTTTCATACTTTTTAACCATGCATTCTCAAATATATACACATAAAATTACAAAATCTATTTTCCCAGAAAATGGGGCTCAAACAAACCCTTAGAAGATTTTGATAAAAGTTAATGGACATGTGAGGTTAAAAAGTTGTGGTTCCATGAATGTATATTTAAAAATAACTTTGACTTTGACTTCAATTTGAATCACCTTTTTCAGCTGAACCAAACAGGGGCTAACACTATTTCTGTTCAACTTTAGACCTCCCTATGTATGGCCTTTTCTTTGCAGTTGTGCGGATCACTAAATAATAAATTTTAAGAATGACAGAAATCCATTGTAGGTAAGAACAAGTGAACAACTAACCTGTTTGGCCATGCTGCAAGCTTTCTCTGATGAATTTAGAATTTCATAGTAGAAAACAGAAAAGTTCAGGGCCAAACCCAATCGTATGGGATGCGTGGGAGCAAGATCGCCAAGTGCAATGTCCTGTTTAACAGATGGATACATGAATAAATTGTTGATCACGCTTTGTAATTAAGATTTCAATCAAGAAAAAACACATGATGGCTTTAAATCTCTAAACAATTCATCCACTAAACAACAAAACATTACAGCCTTCAAATATAGAAATATAAATCTCGTTTACAGAAAAGAGAAAATGAGAAGCGGTGCGGAAGAAGCATAAAGAAAGATGAAAATTGTTCAACTCTTCATGATTGCGCAGAATGCCAAGATAAAGACTGGAGAAAAGGGTGGAACTCTCCAAACATTTATAATAAGTTTTATTAAGTTTCAAAAGTAGCTCATATACTCCATGAACATTGATTTAAGTAGGAGAAAATTAAAATGTGTGAAAAGACAACAAGAAGCAATCAACTAAAACAAGCAGAATAAATCAATCCAAACAAATTTAATACATCAAGTAGCATCATACTCTCTGGGTTGGAGAAGATTCCTCATCTCTCACCCAACATCTCATAAGTGTAATTTATCCCGTTTGATCCTCATCACATAAAAACTCATTTTTTCCTAAATTCATTTTCAACTACAAATTCTCTCAATAAAATAATTTTACACATAAATCAAAAACTTCTTTTACTTTTTAACTTCACGCTCTCTCCAAAAAATCACTACTACAAAATCTACTCTCCCAAAAAATAAGCTCAAACAAACCCTTAATTCATAAGTCAATGCGGAAAATATCAAGGTGAAATGCCACAACTACCATGGGTTTTGCTAAAATTGCCTTCCCAAGTAAAACAATACCATTCCATGTTCTTCCTTCCAATAATGCTCACCATCTGCTACACAGCATAACAATTCGCCCAAATCTGTAGAGAACCAAAACTTGGCTCCATCCTCAATCAGCACATCACATTCTCCACCAAATCCATTATATCATAAATCCTAAAACAATCGTGCTCATAATTGCCATTAGCAATCATATAAAGCCCAACCACAATGTTATCCACCTGTTACGTGAATTGAATGCATTGTGAGGTGTAGCAATTTGCATATGTGATACCTTTAATGTGAAAAATGACGTCAATGTTCTTTGAATTTGTATTCAATTGGTCATCGGCATTGAGTGAGCCTTGTTGATAATCGCTATACACATTTGAATCGTTACACTCTGATTCTTTTGCATTTGGCTTAGCTTCGTGGTTCCCCTTCCGTGCCTTGATGTAGTGGATGACACTCATTTTTCCTGCGTTATTTGATTTCAAATCATGAAAATCAGTATGAATGACAAACTCGCTTGATCACCGACTCTTCTCCTTGAAGTTAAACAATGAAAATACAAATGATTTCCCACTTTTGTGATTCCCAAATGGGGACCCAGATGACCTATCCCCTAATAACTCGAACACATCGTTTGGGTATATAGGCAACCGGCTCCTTATCAAAAAGATTTTTCAATATCTTCATAAAATTCTGTGGACCATCATTGTTCTGATCCAAATCGAATCCACCCCATTGTTCGCATTGAGCGGATCAAATGGATCTTTGTCACCTCTGTCTCACTATCTGATGAAATCTCCATCATTGTGTCCCTTGTGGCTTCAAACTAATTTATCGCGCTTAGTGTGCGACAGCATGATCGCCTGCTGCATCAACAAACCGATCTGATTAACGGATGTGCGTGATGTGCATCATGTCTTTGTGCAGAGTCTCTCCTCTATAAACGCATTGTGTAAGAATGGTCATACTCTCGGCACCATTGCTAAGAGCATAGGCCCGTTCTGATAGAAGCGTAAAAGACCAAGCGATCAACTCTTTGTTGATCACTCAGAATGCCGGACAACGAAAAAGATGAAACTCGCCAAACTTTTATTATAAATCTTGTTAGATTTCAAAAAGATTCCGTGAACAATGATTTAAATAAGACAAAATTAAAACATGTGAAAAGACCACAAGCCTTAATTGATGAATAAATCAAGCCAAATCAAGAAGTCTAGAGGTGGAAAAAAAAAATTATGCCCATAATCTGTTTCACAAGTCCTCGACTGGAAAATTCCTATGTTTTCTCAAGATTAAAAAACCTAAATTGCCCAAGTCTTTAATCTCAAATTTGAAACTTACAACAGATTAATACCAAGGCAACATATTTTAAAAAAAAAATAAAAAAATCACCACATAATACATATAATAAAGTCTAACAATAAGAAACAAATATAAATCGATGACAGGTGTCAATATAAACATACAAATGACACGCACATAATTCCAGTCTTCCCTAAATAATTGCCTTAACGATGCCCCCATAAAACGAAATCGCAATCATGCCAATAATAGAAAGAAAAACATACTGTAAATATACAAGTATAAAAATATTTGATTCACCTGAGCAGCCTTGTAAGCAAGCATAGTATCGTCAGCAGCCTCATTACGCTCATTCCCAGCCTTAAACTCGGCCAAGTACCTATAATAATCCCCCTTCATCTTCAAGTAAAAAACCTTGGACTCACTCGAAGCAGCAGATGGGATCAAGTAGTCATTCAGAATCTTCAAAATCCCAGCACAAACATCGGACAGCTCGCTCTCGACCTTAGATCTGTAATCTTTGACAAGCGCAACGTGGTCGTCGTTCTTGCGCCCCTCCTCTTTCTGTTCAATCGACGAGACTATGCGCCAGGCGGCTCGGAGCGAGCCGATGACGTTCTTGTAAGCCACCGAGAGGAGGTTGCGCTCCTCTACAGTGAGCTCGGAACCGGCCGCGCTGACAACCAGCTTGTCCATAAACTGGACCATCTCCTCATAGCGCTCGGCTTGCTCGGCTAGCTTGGCCATGTATAGGTACTGTTCCCGGGTCAAAGCCATCGGAAAAACCTGCGACTAAAGAGAGAGAAATACGAGATTTTTGGGTATTTTTGGGAAATTAGTTCGTCGTTTTGGCCAACCATATTTCATATGGGGGAAGATATCACTAGAGGTCCGTAACTTTATAGAAGTTAGCACTTCAGTTCCAAACTAATTATCTTAGGATTTAGGTCCTAGAAAATTAAATACTTCCAACTAATTTTTTAACTATTCGTGTGTATCGAACTGACCTATCATTAATTTTACGAGCATAATAGGTAATTAAATATTAACAACAACACTTAAACTATAGTTCATGTAGAGAAGTACTAGATATGAATATTCATTTTCTTTGGGACTTCAGGAAAAGTATCATATAGTTTTTCATTTGGCCTTCTTTGATAAGTTATTTTCTTTTTAAAAAATTGTTTTTTAAGTATGTGCTATTGAAATAGGGTAAATTCCACTAGTGGCCCCTAATCTTTTATGAGTGTGGCCCTCACGGTTCCCGTCCCAATTTTATTTATTTTATTATATTATATTTTCTATGTGTTACAATTTAAATCATCTTTAAAGAATATTAAAAAAATAAGATAAATAAATAATTAAAACGGGATGGTTAATGGAATTTTTTTCTTTTTATCACGTCTCGTCTTCCTATATCTGTTGCATTCATGTCTCTAATTTTTATAAAAGTTATGGCACTCATGTTTTCATTAGTGGTAATTGTTGACTTCGGAAAATTGCTCGAACACGTGACCAACAAAATAAGTTTTCGCGTTAGCTCTTCCCTGCATGCGGTAACACGCCTAGTCACTCGTGACCTTTTTCGGTGGGGTTAGAAGCGGCAGCGAACACATGACGGTCAAGTCAGTTTTCAATCAACCGGAATGTGGTCGCCGACAGTTAAGTAATCACCAAGATGTGGTTGAGAAGGTGCGCGAGTGACAAAGCGTATGTTTATTAAGGAGAGGAAAGCTTGTAATGCTTAAAGTTACCAAATTTATGGAATGGAAATCGAATCCTTCTTATGTCTCAATGTGGAGGTAATTATATTAAGGATGGGAAGAGGAGAACCGTTGGATGAGGAGACACGTGGCACCAGATCCTCAAAGATCATCACATCCTAAGCGTCAACCTGTCAATTCGTAGGTTGGCGAGCATTGAATATTCTGACAAAGGCAACTGAGTTGACCTTTTGTGCCATGCTACACTTCCCATCAATCAATCAGGGATTTGATTTTGGAAAGATCTTTGTTTAAAAGATCTTTGCAGAGGCGAGGCGTGGCAGGTTTATGTAGTGTTGTGGACGCGGAGTGCGGGACTTTGCATCCGCTGTAAGCCACGGATGAGTTCGGTTCTTCTATTGAGGCGGGTGCTTCAATTCAATATAAATGTCATCAGTTCGCCGGCACCTCATCCTAGACAAAATCACCTAATTCGCCAAGTGGCATGATGGGAATCAGTTCACCGACATGTGGCGGACGAGGTGACGAGTCTCCATGGGCCCGTAACAGTAATAATTTATTTGTATATTAAATGACAATTTGACGTTGAATTGAAAAGGTAAAATATCCAAAAATATTTTATTTATCCAAATTAATCTAAATAATGACTTCAATTTTCATTAGAGATCCTAATAAGCATGTATTAAGTGTCCGTTTGACAACAATTTTGGTCGAAAAAAGTTTTAAATATTGATATTTAGGACAATGTGTGATTAAAAAGTAATGAATTTTTTTTGATATACATGTAAAATATTATATCGTATGAATGTATGTATGGTTAAAAGTATGTAACAAATCATAAAATAAATTGAAGAGTGTCAAATATACACTAAAAGTTGTTAAATTTCATTTTTAACCACACAATTCACACAATTCATAGAACTCAATGTCTTTTGTCAAATTTTAAAAATATTACACGGCTCTTAAGATAACTCATTGGTGCTTAGTCAATCCCTTTACTTAAATTTATCCATGATACCTCGTGAGTGTCACGTGGCTATTTACTGATCAAATTAGCGCTTTTTGTTTAATTGAGGACATAAACGCTACAGTTTTAAGTGAGAGACATGAATGCCGTATTTTTGAAAGATTAAGGACCAGTTTCACCTAAAGATGTAATTATGCCTTTGCTTAGCCAAACATGCTCTTAAAACCTAGCCGCCTGACATCTCTCACCTATATGTATGTTATGGAACCCTAATCCTTGGAATGCAGTTCAATAGGGAATGAAAGAATACAGCTGCTCACATCTCGAACCATCCCTTACACCAACAGAGGTTATCCTCTCCAAACTACACCCAATCCTCCTTCCAATGCAAAAGTAAACCCACTCTAGTTCAGGTAATTGTTGTTCCTTCTTTCTGCCATTCCAAAAACAGCACAATTAAGATAAATGGTTTCTGATTTCTGGGTAGTTTTTAACAAATTTCAATTATTTAGATTGGTTTGTAAGTGCTTCATTCCTTCATTCCCACTTCAGTTTGCATATTGAATTCTTCATTGATGTTATAAAAACACTGGCTTGAGTTTCCGCAGTACATCTCACCGTCACACTTTGTTACCCTCGAAATTGTTTTCGAGACTGTTGGCACTGGACAGATTTTGACCGCAACGTTGGGATGTGAACATCCTGTAAATGTTTAACATCTACTGTCAATAATATTCGAACCACATGGGCACTGTCACCAGTGTGTTGCCTAACATTTGCACATGTGTGGAAATGGGCTAGGCAGTCACCATTTCTATGCGTAAAGTAAGTTGCGTGAAGAGGGAGGGTTGTTTCTCTTGTGGAGCATCATCTCCTTTAGTGATATCTCTAAAGGAGGAGCTTCAATCTATGTCACTATCTCCATATTGATGATGTTTCCTCAGGACACGGTCCCCTTCTTTGTCAGTTGTCACCTGGCTGAGGCTCTTTGATTAAGCACTTGTTTGGCCCCCATCATAATGAGTTTTTGGGATAATATATTTTAGAATAGTGATGTGTGGTTAAAAATAAGGAAAAATTTTATGTTTACGTGTAATATTATTATATTGGAGAATACTATTATATTGGAGAATACGTGGTTGATAAAAAGAAAGAGAAAAATGAACTGGTTTTCCATGTCTATTCTGTCTTCCACACCAGCTGCCTCATCTTACTTCCCCTATACGAAGTGTGCACATTTGCCATTATAGGTATTATTGATGATATATTTGCTCATGGATTTATAGAAGCACTTGAATGTTAGGTTGCGATGTTGTTTTGTTTGTTTGACGTCTATAGTTTTCACGGGAGGGATTTAGTACATCATATCGAGAAGGTAGTGCAGTTGAAAATTGGTTGCTATGATGAGATACAGAATTTTTTGAAAGCTCATTGTGCTTGATGTAATATCGGCAGTCGCTGTCGATCCTGAGCGGTTACCTGAGCAACCTGCAGTTTCTAATACTCTTTGTGTTCCAGTATTTTGTAGTAGAAGTTAATGGGTAGAGATTATGATAATATACTTCAATCCCAATATCTTATATTCACTATAAACACCCATTTATGCTATAAAGCCTCTGTAATTTTCTGCATCATAATATTCTTCACTGTTATCTGCCAGAGTTACCAAGTGGGCATCTTCATGTCAATTTCAAGTTATTTGGCTTTGCTCGCCACATTTCTCTTTCTCTGATAGTTCATTGTCTTTTTAATTTCATATGTTTTTATCATATATTTTTCTAGTTTATATTCTAAATAAGCAAGGCTGCCATGATGAATATTTCAGCACATTGAAAGTTTAATAATGCTTAATGGAACATCAAATATCATGTCGATCCTGAGCGGTTACCTGAGCAGCCTTATAGTATTAGATGAACTCTGTATATCCTATTCCCATATTCTATTCCTTGTGTAATCACAATATTTTCATTCCTACTGCATGTTAACGCTAAAGCTTTTAACCCATGCTTCCTCATTTCATCGAAATTTCTTTATGAGTTTATCGAAGCAGACATATAGTTGGCAAGCTACCCATGTGAAGCTGTTCATTTTTCAAGTCCTCTTCATACTAAGCCCCTGTTTGGACTCCATTAAAATTTTAATGATAATTCATTTTTCTCTCCTCTTTTTAACCTTACATTTTTCAATAAAATAAAATTACACGTAAATTAAAAAATTTTCCTTTTTAATCACACATTCTTCAAAAATCTCTATTCAAAAATATATTTTTCTCCACAAACACATTTTAATGGAGCCCAAACAGGGGCTTAGTAATGTATGAACTTTTCCCTAATTGTGTTCGTTTTTGTCATTTGATACTTCTCTTTTAAATGTCATTGATTTCTCTTCGGTTACGAGGATGGATTGACAATTTGATTGTGGATATTTGACATTAATCTTTCCAGAACTGGTACTGGCTGTCTTGCACACGAGCATTTTATTGGGAAAAAATGCTTTTACGTCATGAAGTTCCTATATGCTATTTGAGTTCTCCCCTTTCGATTTAAATACCCAATAAAGAGGGGAGGTGGGAACGTGTCAATGAATTCTGCCAATATGGTGCCTTACCTGGTATGTGTTAGCAGCAGATGGTACAGGAAGCATTCTTGATGTGTTTGAAGTATTGGGAGAACAGACCACCTTAGTCTCTACAAATGGGATCGAGCTGTTTGTTCGTTACATTTGGACTATAAAAGATTGTAACTACAGATAATTTATATCAGATGCCCTATAACTTATTTTTCAATGGAAACAAATGAAGAACAAGGATCGATCCCACATTTGCAAGTGTAAGGACTTGGCTTTGGCCTTAACATTGATCATGTATTAATCAATATTTGATTGATTGGCTCTCTTCTGTAGTGATTTAAGTTAGAGATTTCGCGCTTCGAAAAGTCTTTAATGATGAATAGGGGTTGGTGTAATCCTTATGCCGAGAGGGAGACCTTTAGCATTGGAGAGTTGCAAACTAGCGGACATTTCGGGAGTAACCCGGTTCCCATCACTCAAATTTCTCACACATAATTAATAGATTTGGAGATGTGTCATTTGTTAAATTATTGGTGGCAAGAAATGGCCCCAAAAAAAAAAAGAAAAAGGGAAGTGTTGCAAATTGTTAAATATGAGTACTGATGTATCCTTTTTCTCTAAAGTCATGTTATTTGTAAACGGTGTCCACCAGTTAGCGATGATTTTTCTCTAAAATAATGTTATTCGTAAGTGGTGTTTACCAGCTAACGATGATGTGATTTTGATTGATTTATGATCTTAAATCTTACATTGAAGATGATAAATTAATTAAAGTTATCTAAGAGCTTGTTTAATATATCTGGGGAATATATTTTAGGATACTAAATTTACATGTGTAGTTAAAAAATAAAAAAACAAAAAACTTTAAATTTACGTGTAATATTATTTTATCGAAGAATGTGTGGTTGAAAAAAAAAATGAATTTTGAAAATAATGTATATCAAGGGCTAAATATTAAAACAATCCCATTGGCTGGTGCCTGTCGACCCATTGGTCCACACGGCATACTCATATATATTTTTTAGGCCAACATACTTTGAACAAAAAGATTGTGAAAAATCAAATATGTTTGATTATAAGGGCGTATTTAATTAAAATTAAAAATATAGTTGTTATTTGGTCTCACTCGTCTAATAAAAGTCAACAATAGCGATTAGTTTTTCAATTTTAATCTGATTTTAATCTTTACCGAACATGTCCTAAATAAGAGCATTATTTTTACTTTTTTTTAATCCGTAAAGACAGATGGGTCGTACTTTTTAAGGTCAAGTTACTTTAAAAATCAAATCAAACCAAACACAAAACTATAAATATGAGTAAATTTTTTTTTTTTCCCTTCTCTTTTGAGTAAAGATTTACTTGTTTTTAACCAAAGACTAACTTTAGTGTTAAAATAAATTACTTGAATATGACTCTCAATTTTTTTTAAAAGGTTATTTTTTAACATATTTCAGGATATTACCTTTTTCTTTTTTACAAGTAAAAATGTTTACTTATTTTAACAGTAAAATTACTTTAAAAATAATTTTCTTATTCAATTTTAACTTTTGACAAAAATAAATATTTCTTTTAATCACTGTCAAATTAAGTAACTCAATTTCAAGTAGAAGGATTTAGCGGGAGATCAATTTCACAATTCATAAATACCTTTCTCCAGTTTATCTTTGACCAAAATATATGGAATCGAAATGTAAATGCTATACTTTAACACGTGATGGCTACAAGTTGAGAATGTTGTAAGGCACATCACAGGGACAACCGGACAAGTTGCTTTCCTGCTCGGTATAAAGCCGTAACCATCTTATTATTGTAGATCCTTTTATTCGATATCATCAGTATTCTTGGGGTCCACTAAGTTACCACATTTTATTTATTTGTGATATTTAGAATCATTTAGTTGTTTCTTAGCATATATTCACAAACTTTCTGTGCCCTCTTATAAATATGCAGTTGGCTATCGCTGAGAAACTTTTCTATTTGGAATTTGGTTAATTTATCATCTAGTAAACATGCCATTGGATCTCTTTGGGTTTGTATTATAAAACTTGTTCATCCCAAAAAAATGTACCAATGAGACGGCCAATAGATCTCAAACCCTCTAACGTTCATGCAAGCTAGATTTCTACACACTTAGACAAACCGTTGGGCACATGTGGCTTTCTTCGGAAGGAGTGGAGTTGGCAGCGCGCACTGCAACGATCAAGTCAGTTGGAGAAATAATTATGAATGTGGGAGAGGTTTAAACGCGAGCCTCCAATGTAAAAAGGGAGTCGGCTTTGGGGTGAATGAGTTAAATGTGTGTGAAGCAAGAATGTAGCTATAAAAGTCTAAACTTACATTACATTTGAATGTCACTAAGTGTGAGCTTTCAAGGTGAATGGAGGCCATTGGGTGAAAATGCACATGGCCTCATCCACATGATTGACATTTCTAATCATAGACATCAATCAATCATAGTCTTAAATGCTGTACTATTTTGGTACTTACAAGGCCTAGCTTGAGGCTTGTACTTGACCAAATAGGTTTGCGGCGACGGTGGTAGTGAGTTGTTTTGTCAATCACATGGTACAAGATATGTTCAAGATTTTTGTCACTTCTTCGCCCTGGACTGGCTCTTGCAATGGGGTTTGCGTGTAATGGGGTCGGCCAATCTCTTCTACACGGGGTCGCTCAAACTTTTAAAGAGGATCATCCGTGTGGAGCTGGGTCGTCCTTGTTAGTGTACGAAACGTGGTTCCCCCTAACCGCTTGCCACGTAGACTAATTGGGGCTATGTATGGGTCCTAGTTTATTTTGTTGACCCAAAAAAATGTACCAATGAGATTACCAATAGATCTCAATGCCTCCCACGTCCACGCAAGTTGGATTCCTGCATACTTAGACAAATCGTTAGGCAAACGTGGCCTTCTTCGGAAGGGGTGGAGTTGGTCACACGCACTTCGACGGTCAAGTCAGTTGGAGAAATAATTATGAGTGTGAGAGTGCTTTAAAGTTGAGCCTGTAATGTAAAAAGGGGGTCGGCTTTGGGTGAATGAGTTAAATGTGTGTGAAATGAGAATATAGTTATAAGAGCTTAAAATTGCATTACATTTGAATGACACTAAATGTAAGCTTTTATACTTGGGCAATGTGAATGGAGGCCATTTGATGATAATGCGCGTGGCCTCATCCACATGATTAACCTTTCTAATCATAAGCACTAATCAATCACAGCCTTAGATGCTAGTAATACTTTGGTACTTACAATGCCTAGCTTAAGGCTTGTACTTGACCAAATAGATTTGCGGCGGTGGCAGTGTCTTGTCAATCACGTGACACAAGATCTATTCAAGATTCTTGTCACTTTCTCGCCTTGGACTGGTTCTTACAATGGGGTATGCGTACAATTGGGTTGGCCAATATCTTCTACACGGGTTGGACTGGTTCTTACAATGGGGTCTGAGTGCAATGGGGTCGGCCAATATCTTCTACACAGGTCGCTCAAACTTTTAAAGAGGGTCATTCGTGTGGAGCTGGGTCGTCCTTGTCAATGTACGAAACGTGGGCCCCCTAACCGCTTGCCACGTAGACTAATTGGGGCCACATATGGGTCCTAGTTTTGCACGACGTAACAAAACTAATTGCTCAATTGAACACTACAAAGTCAGATTAGTTGATATAAAAGATGATAAGACATTTGCTCATGTTGCAAAAATGATTAATGTTACACCTATTGCAGTTGCCTTTGTAAATCGATGAAGTGTCTTTCATATGGATGTTAAGAATGCATCCTTCAATGAGAATATTTAATAGGAAGTTTATATAATACCCCCTCCTAGTTCCTAGAGTTTCTTGAAATCATGGAGATGTTTGTAAATTTTAAAAAGTATTTTATGGTTTCAAACGACTCCTCGTGCTTGGTTTGAGATGTTTTCTATTGTTATTGTCTCTAATAGTTTTTCCTCCCATCAACATGATTCCATTGTATTTGTACGGGGTACCTGGACATGTCATATTATGTTGGAAATGTGTGTTTGGTGAATAAGAAATTAAGTCAAATTTGATGAAAAAATGTGTCTTTTCATATGGATCATGACTCTCGGAGATCATGACTTTTGATATTATTTTTCAATAATTGTAGAGATGTAATTGTGTCTCTTTATGGAGAGATATAA
>CAIGRL010053477.1:0-11486 GCA_903798325.1 Fraxinus xanthoxyloides
GTTGAAAATCAATCAGAACGGTCGAATTTTCGATTGTTTCAGGCAAACCAGAAATTCCGTTCGCCATCCGAGCGTCCGGAAGGCCAAAATATTTTTGGGCCATTTTTTTCTTTGTTTGTAGCTAGTAGATTTTTGCATAATATTTTTACTATATATTTCAAGGTAAGTGAGGTTTAATAGTATTCAAGATTATGTTGAAAATCTTACCTTTGAAAAAAAACATTTGTGCAAATGTTTTATTGAAGGGAATATTTATTGTCTAGTTCCAATGTGTTTGATTGATTTGGCATGAATGCTCGATTTGTTGATTGATTTTGAAATGACGCAAAATTTGTCTCTTTTTGTTTTGGAGTGAGTGCTAGATCGATTTCCATCTTGAGCTTTCTTGATCGACAACTTTTAGTCCAATTGTCTCCACGTTGATTAAGTCAACAATATGTAATATTTTGAAGATTTGAATATAAATATTAGAGATAAACATATATTGTTTGTTATAATCAAAACATAAAATTTGACTATAGGTCAACAGTTAAAGCAAAGGGACAAGAAATTGCTATTTTGAGAAATTGCTTATCTTATAATGCAACAAGAAAACTTAATTATTATAATAAGTGGATTTAATTCTAAAAGGGTTGATTCTTTGATGACCACATCAACTATCAAAGAACCACCACAATAAAAAGTATATTGAACTTACCGTCGTAGTAATTTTTTTCTCTTTCAAAAGTTGTATTGAAGTCTCAAATGTTTGAGAGAAGAAAGTCGACTAAGAGATGACAAAATATTGCAATAAAATGAATTATCTCTCAGAGCAAGGGCCTCCAAATTTCTCAACGTTGAGAATCTATTGAAAATCTTCCAATTAAATGTGAACACAATTGTATCTGCAAGTGATGGCATTGGAGCAATTGATAGGGATGGAACAACTCTGGCACCAATTGGAAGTGTTGAAGCAACATGTTAACGAATAAAGAAAAAGTTCATTTAAAATAGAAAAGAAATAGTGAAATTCAAATCTAGAAATAAAAATAATTGAAGAAAAACACACTAACACAGAGAGAAACTTATATATGTCATGGTCCTCGCGGATATATAAATAAAAACTTTAGAGATTGTTCCTTAATGTTTTTCTTAAACAAAAACATTTAACTGGGAAACAAATCACATTCCCATTTATTAATACAAGTACAGATAATTGAAAATCATTTCATACTTTTTTTATTGAATATGCATACACATGGCCATCTTGGCTTCCTACCATGTTGTTTTATTTGGCTTCACTGCTTCGTTACTTCTGAAAGAAAAATAAGAAAATTGATTAGATAGACAGTAAATATATATTAGTTATAAAATCTTCATACAGAATTAAAGCAGATTCGGAAAATGGGAATATTGTCCAAACACATGGCCTCAAAAATCGATTATATAAACCTTGATGAAATGAAACCATGCTTTTTCTCCAGTGAAGATTTATGGACAGAACTGTAGCAATGCAAAGCACTACAGATAAATAAGATATGATGAGCTTATGTAGAAGAACTTCATGTCCATGAAACCGAGCTCCTCAATTTCACCATCAGCAGATCGCTAGACAGGTGTTGATCCGACGCTAGCACAGTCGATAGGTAATGGGCGGCCACAAAGATGAGGCTTTCCCTGATAGCTACCTTCATCGAAAGTTCCAAACTGACCCTTCTGGTATCATACCTGTTAAATTGTTATGCGCCACACTGAAGACTTCCAAGTTGTCTAACTTGATCAGACCAATGGGGATCCTCCCAGCTAAGTTGTTATTGTTAGTCTGATGCCCTTTTCTTTCTAGTAAGTATATTGTAAGGACATTATGAATTAACGTTCTATTATTTGCGTGTTAGAATTTGCGACAATAATCTAAAGTTTCATGATCATACGAAATATAACAAATTTTATACTCGACAGTTTGAGTAGAGTGAGACACAATTCGTTATATGATCAAAAATATGTTGTTGGCAATCGGTACATAAAGTTGGACGCTTTATGTTGATAAGATTTCAATGTTCTTATTAAGATTTGTCTAGATCTAGGAATAAGAACAATAACGTGTTTTTGAAGTACATTGAACGGGACTGCATGGATGGCTCATTTGTGACCGCTCGAAATCAAATACCATTCGATTGCTGAACAAGTGACCTAAATCCTAAGCAAGTAATGTACCTTTAATAGCTAGTTCAAATTCGTTGAGATCTCAATGTGTAAAGTCTTAATTAGAAGATCAATCTCGGTGCTTTGGGAATCTAGGCGAAGTAATTAGAGATCATTTACATCAATAATGGTATCCATTAATCATCACAATGAGACGATCATCACTCTAAGATATTTTCTAAAGGAAATTGAACCTGAGCTCAGTAGTCCGTCAATGAGGTCGTTGGACTTGGTGTTGTGATGTGATCACAACGAATTCGCCTTATGAAATCGGACTTAGAGGGTAATACATGTTGAAGGTCAAAACGGTTATTTTGTCGACTTCAACATATTGACGGTCAAATGGGAGTTGACTCGTGGAACGGTGGTCAGAGATTATTGTTACTGAATCATAATTGGTTTCATAACTTTCGCTCGAATGAAGAGTGCAATCTCGATTTTCTGGTAGAGTAAAACGGGGTTAATAGATGTATCTCAATTGGTCAAGAGGTTACCCAATTGGAAACATCTATTGGAGTTTGAGTCTTGTGAGTCCAACAACTATGTCCCTCTTTTGGCTCCAATAAAGGTGTGTGACTTAATTGGTCTACTACAATAAAGTCCGAGGAAATTTGTGCAAATATGAAACTCAAAATTTGTGTTACAAATATGCACTTTAAGGGCACATTTCATAATGATTAGGGTTTAGCCAATTTTCATTTTCCCAAAAAGGAAAGGAGAGGCACCTAATGAGCACAAGGGAGAACATTTAAGGGAGGAAGCATTTTGTTAGGCCATTAAAAGCTCTTTCAAGGTTATTATCTCACCTTTATGTGTGGGGATTTAAATAAAAATATCTTCTGATCTCAAGGTGATTTAAGATTTACCTTGCATTTGGGTTTAATTTTCAAAGGAAAATTAATATCCTATTGTGATGTTTAAATTTCCACATCCAATAAAATGGTACCAGAGCCATGGTTATTAAATACCTAGAGTAGGATTAAAGTTTTTTTCAAATCTAAGTGTAAAATGCATTTTTAGTATGGGTGGTATTAGGATATTTGATTTGACATGTTATTGCTTTATGTGTTAAAGTAGATGTTTATGCATAATCATTTTTGGCCCTAGAATTTTTGCTTCCTATTGTTGTAATTCACTTTTTATTGCTCTTTTATCTAGAAAATTTGTAAGTCATAAGGAACTAGGGTTTTATTTATTTTGATACATGTGTATTTTGGAGAAGAAAAGCCCATAGTATGAAGTTATTGTTGGAAGAACATGTAGATGAAGATGTATGAACCAGAAAAACAAAAACTTTATGAACCACCAAATGGAGGCGGCAGTAGCCAGCCGCTGGACGTGGCAGTAGCTTGTTATTGTGTGAAGCAGCAGCCACATATGCTACTTGGTGCAGCAGTTGCTGCTGGAAGCAACACTAGAGCCGTCGCCTGGTGGCACCAGTCTCTTTTAAGGTAGTCGTCGTCGGCGCCATCATTGGAGATGGTGGTGGAAGTGGTACTATGTGTTTTGCTACGGTTTTTACAATTAGGGCTCAATTTTGATTTTTTGGGCTTTTCTTGAAAACTTAGGTCAATCATGTTGTGTAACGCCCCAAATTCTAGAAAATCGAAGTGTTAAAAGTCTTCTTAATTCGAGCTCTTTAATGTTAACCAAAATAAATTTCAAATAAGAAAAATTTGAAGTTGGAAATATATTATAAAAATATGATGGGAGATAATTTTCTATATAGACTTAGACAATTACGGTAAAATTTGATTTTGGAAAACATTCGGAAGAAAATTAGCAATAACAATATTGCAGCAGCGGAAAGATAAAAAAAATTTTGACCTAGAAAATATTGACTAAAAATCATAAAATTTTAACAGAGTTTATGACATTCATATACATACATCATATAAAAATTGAGCTCGGGCCGATAACGTTTGAAGCATGAAATCATTTTTTAACTATGCTGTACAGAAATTCTTGAACTGACTCGTAGCAACCTTCTAAAATGGACATAACTCCTTCTCTAAATAATATTTTAAGCTAATTCCAAAGGCTACTGTTACAAGACTTGTAGATCTTTCGAAACCAACCTCACTCAAAAATATGCACCGTAGCCCAAGTTATACCATTTTTAAATAGGTAGACAGAATCTGAGATTCAATACAGCAATAAATAAACTTCATACATAGTCATTCAATTGTTTCTAAGTTATGATCGACATGCAATGAAAATAATTTAAACAAAATTGAAAGTTAAATATATTAAAAGTGTTGTCTAAGTATTCATACGAGATTTAAACAAATGAAAAATTTACTAGAAAGTTAAATGCATTCTAGGTCACCAAACACTTGCCACCACTCCATGCCTTCAATTATCCTATAAATTTTGTAGGGATGAGTATCACGAGTAATACATAGTAGGAAAACACTTAAGTAAATGGTAAAAAAAAATATATTTTCAGAAGTGCAACTTTGATTATTTGTGTCACCATCAATTCTGCAAAGCGAACCGATGATTAGTCAGTCCGCTTATTCTTCGGGTTTTGATAACTCCATTCAAGTNGACATGCAATGAAAATAATTTAAACAAAATTGAAAGTTAAATATACTAAAAGTGTTGTCTAAGTATTCATACGAGATTTAAACAAATGAAAAATTTACTAGAAAGTTAAATGCATTCTAGGTCACCAAACACTTGCCACCACTCCATGCCTTCAATTATCCTATAAATTTTGTAGGGATGAGTATCACGAGTAATACATAGTAGGAAAACACTTAAGTAAATGGTAAAAAAAAATATATTTTCAGAAGTGCAACTTTGATTATTTGTGTCACCATCAATTCTGCAAAGCGAACCGATGATTAGTCAGTCCGCTTATTCTTCGGGTTTTGATAACTCCATTCAAGTGTCATACATCATCTCTTTATCTCTTATTTGAACCACCAAATGGTGCTTCCATCATAAATAACACAATAACACTTTTAATGCAACAAATAAATTCTTACTTCAGTTACAAAAGTGCCAAAACACCCTACCTTGAATGATTGGAGTTTGATTGTCCTTTATGTTGAATTTGTAACAAAGTACAACAGAAATGGATTCGACAGTATCCAAAAATGGGAGCTAAAAGTGGAAGTGGGATATGAAATCTTAAGTGGAGGTAATGTTTTCTATTTATAACAAATGGGGAATGTGATGGCAGTAACCGAAATGGTAGTGGAAGGGTTTTGTTTATAAATACCATAATGGCATTAAGTAGTTTGGAGGTTATGGCATTTAATAATTGATTCAATTGGAATGCTTAGTGGAGGAAAATGAAAAGTCATCTTAAGGAAATAAAGAATAAATAAATGGAATTGCTTAAGTGAAGGAAAACTATAAGTGAGAAAAAAAATAATTATGATGGAATGAATATGGGGTTGTTTGGTTCACTATATAAGGCTTATCTAATTCTTAAAATTGAAGTTGTAAACATGTATGCAACAATTATAATAACGTGTGTCATCATAATAAAATTTTATCGTTTAAGAGAAATTCGATACCATACAAAACTTAAAAAAAAACCAACAAGTGCGCAAAATTTACTATCGTGACCAAAAATTTAATTTGAACTCTCAGGAAATGTCGTAGCGACGAAATATCATAATCCAAATTATTTTTTCGAAATTTTTAAAATGAAACACAAGATTTTATTTTATTTTATTTTCTCGGTCGCTACAACTCTCCCTACTTAAAATAATTTCATCCTCAAAATTTAACTTGTTTTAAGAGATTAGGATACTTGGCTAAAACGTTTTCTTCTCTTTCCCAAGTAGCCTCATTCTCACCATGTTTATTCCAATGGACTTTGGCTAATGGAACCCTTAGATTTCTCATAACAAGTTCTTTTCTCTCCAAAATTACTGCAGGAGCTTCTTTGTACGTCATATCACTCTGGACATCCAATGATTGAGCATTCACCATATGACTAGGATCTGGGATATACTTTCTTAACATTTAAATATTAAATACGTTGCGTAATGCAGCTAGTTCGGGTGCAAATGCTAAACGATATGCTACATTGCCAATTTTCAAGAAACTCAAATGGACCGATAAATCTAGGGCTCAATTTTCCTTTATTTCCAAATCGTAATGTTCCCTTCATTGGCGTCACTTTGAGAAATACTTTATCTCCAACCTCAAAATTCAATTCTTTTCTCCTTTTGTCAACATAGCTCTTCTAACGATCTTGACTAATCTTAATTCTTAATCTAATTTTATGTATAGCCTCTACAGTCTTCTCAACTAATTCGGGATCCAAAACTCTCCTTTCACCAACTTTATCCCAGTATAATGGCGAACGACGTAATCAACTAATAGCAAATTATCTTCCCACTTACCACCCAAATATAGGACACAAGCTCTCGACATATCTTCAAGAACTTGGATAGTTCGTTCAATTTTTCCGTCAGTTTGAGGATGGTAAGTTGTACTAAATGTTAACTTGGTACCCATAGCTTTCTGAAGGCTTATCCAAAACTTCGAAGTAAACATCGGGTCTCTATCTGATACAATAGAAACTAGAACACCATCAAGTCGCATAATCTCTCCGACATAAATCTGTGCGAACTGTTCTAAGTTATAAGTTGTCCAAACTGGTAGGAAATGAGTAGATTTTGTCAATCGATTCACAATCACTCAGATTGCATCATGACCTCTCACTAATCTAGGAAAACCAACGACAAAATCCATTGCAATCTTCTCCTATTTCTATTCAGGTATGACCATAGGGTTCAACAGCCCTGACGGCCTCTGATGTTCAGCCTTCACTAGTTGACACACCATGTATTTGGATACAAATAGAGGTATATTTCCCTTGATATTTCTCCACCAGAATGTGTTGCTTAAATCTTTATACATTTTAGTTCTACCTGGGTATGCTGAATAAGGTACAGAATGAGCCTCAGTCATAATCTCATTCAACAATACCTCATCCTTTGGTACGCACAGTCGGCCTTTAAATTTCAGAGCTTTATCTTCGTCTATTTCAAATCCTTTCCTCTTCTCAATTTCCACCTCAGTCCTGATCTTTTCTAAAATTAGGTCATATTTTTGAGCAACTATTATTCTATCCCTCAGGGTTGATTTCACAGTAAGACTTGCCAACATTGATGATGTCCTTACTGGTGAAGTAAATACTTCTATTCTTAGGTTCTCAAAATCTCGAATGATATAAGATAGTGCAGTCATAATCCTTATCCGGATGGTATAAGATAGTGCAGTCATAATCCTTCACTTATTCTAACCACCGTCTCTGTCTCATATTCAACTCTTTCTGGATGAAGAAGTATTTGAGACTCTTGTGATCGATGTAGATCTCACACTTACTCCCATATAGGTAGTGGTACCAAATCTTCAAGGCGTTCACTGCCGTTGGGAGTTCCAGGTCACTGGGAGTTCCAGGTCATGAGTAGGGTAATCTTGTTCATATTGTTTCAATTGTCTCGAAGCATAAGCTACCACTTTCCCATGTAGCATCAAGATACATCCTAAACCAAGTTTAGACACATCACTATAAATTACAAAGCCTTCTGAACCATCAACAATAGTCAACACTGGTGCATAACTAGCCTTTCCTTTAACTCTTGAAAACTTCGCTTGCATTTCTCTGACCATACAAACTTAATACCCTTTCGAGTCAATTGTCATAGGACTCGTGATCTTGGAAAATTCTTCTATAAATCATCGATAATAGCTGGCTAAACCTAAAAAGCTCCTCACTTCATCAACATTTTTAGATTTTGGCCAATTGGTCACAGCTTCAACTTTGGATTGATCCACTTCAATTCCTCGTGTTGAAACAGTATGACCTTGAAATCTCACTTGGTCCAACCAAAATTCACATTTCTTAAATTTAGCATATACCAGAATAATTGCAATCTCTTTTAGAGAAGTCAACGATACTTGCACAAAATTGGAATAAGACTTCCAGCTCAACTTATTTTATTATTATTTCAAAAGAATCCTTCAAGAGGAATGCAAAATAATAAAAGAGTGTCTGATGCTAATCAACAGAAAAGCAAAGGAATCGTACTAGAATGTGGGTCACTACATATTGGATAAGGGATTTCTTGTTTTTAAGGTTGGTAGTCAAAAATTAAATTGGTTCACACTTGGAAGCATCGATTGGACTACAAGGAAATTGAAGAATTAGACCGGAATGTGGCCCCTTGTTGTAATTTTAATTCTTAGGATGGGCTATAAGTGATTATTATTCATTTAATTATTGCTTTTATCGCTTTATGGATGATGAATTAATGTATGATTATTTCATGTCATGTAAATTAAATGAAACACCACCCGGTGTACTAAAATCATATGTATTAGTATTAAATAATTTTTTATCACTCTAAATTAATTAGAAGTGACAAAAAATTATTATTAATAATTTGGTGCCGTTATAATTGTTTTTATCTGTTCAAGTAATTATTAATGAAAACCCATAAGAATAATAAGTGGGAGAGGGTTTGTAGGCATGTATAAACCCGCGGCCTCCTCCATCCTCCAATTTGTTATTAAAATGCATATGTTTAGTGTCGAATTACATCGGTCTCCCTATAGGAAAACGACGTTATTTTAGATTAATTGAAATTGGATCTTGTAATAAAAATTTTAAAATGGAATAATGAGGTGATTATCCTATAAATAATATCTCACTTATCTCCAATGTTTTAAAATCATTGACTGAGGTTATTACACTTATATGTGAATATTTTTGGAGGACGTTCTATAAAAGGTTCCAACAAAATTATTCATAGGCCAAATAATAATCAATCATCATTACATTATGGCATGAGATGCCTAGCTTAATAAAATGAGTGGGAGGATTCCAACCTTACTGTTAACTACATTGACCTCCTATAGAGGGTGTATTTAAAGTTTAAGGATTTAAGGTCTTTGAATAAAAAAATATAGTTTTGGGGTCTATATTCACATACTCATGTACATGCATCATGCAAAGAATATTGTTCATTTTAATTAATACGTGAATCGTTAATTTGTTCAGAAAAATGTCGCTTAATCCATTATCAGTGATACTTAATAAAAATCAACTTGTGGGAGAAAACTACGTTGACTGGAAAAAAAAATCTTAACATTGTTTTTACCGTCGAAAAACACAAATTTGTGCTGATTGAAATTTGTCTCGAAACCCGTAAAGATAATTCCACATAATCTCAAAATGATGCATATGAAAAGTGGCGTTGCTCTGATGAGATGGCATGTTGCTACATTTTGTCATCCATGTCAAATGTGTTGCAACAAAAACATCAAAATATTGAAATCAATTTTGACATGATGGAAATTTTTCAAGAGATGTTTGACATCAAAGCCGACAAGTTAGGCAAGCTTTCATTCGGGCAATTATGAATACGCATATGAACCAGGTACATCTGTGACTGACTATATGTTAACTATGATTGATCACTTCATTGGTACAGAGGTTTTAGGAGCTGACGTTGATTTCAAGACACAAATTGGTCCTTGAGACTCTTCCTGAGATGTTCTCACAGTTCATAGTTTTAGGAAATGTCCAATTCGAGTCATGCTTAGTGGTTGATTCTACTATTACCTGGATTGTAGATTCTAGAGCCACTAATCATGTATGCTATTCTTTGCAGGGTTCCAGAAAACCAAGCACCTCAATGAAAAGGAGTATACTCTTAGAGTCGGCACAGGGGCAATGTGTCCGCTAAAGCTTATGGCACCTTTACTTTATGTTTTGAGAATCGTCGACACTTGATTTTAGATAGTTGTTATTATGTTCCCGAACTTACGCATAACTTGGTTTCCATTGTACTTTTATATCGTGTTGGTTATATGTACTTTTTAGCTGTTCTACGATGGGTATCAAGTTTAATAATTTTGTTATATGTTTGAGTCATATGAATAATAGTCTCTATGCCTTTAGTCCTATGATTGGCTCTATACATAACACTACTACTACTAAGAAAAGAAAGAGATCGTCCAGTACCAATGAAACTCTCTTATGGCATCTTAGGTTGGGTCATATTAATCTTAATAGGATCCAAAGATTAGTAAAAGATGTCCTTTTAAATGAGTTAGAGGTGGAATCTATACCAACATGTGAATCTTGTATAGAAGGAAAGATGACCAAGAGGCCTTTTAAGGCTAAAGTACTAAAAGCTAAAGAGGTTTTGGAATTGGTACATTTCGATGTTTGTGGACTCATCAGTACTCGGGTTAGAGAAGGATTTGAGTACTTCATTACCTTTAAGGATGTTTACTCTAGATTTGGATACATATACATTATGTCTCACAAATTTGAAGCTTTGGAGAAATGCAAGGAGTTTCGGACAGAAGTTGAGAAATAATTGGGTAAGAGTATCAAGGGTTTTCCGATCGAGGTAGCGAATATCTATCCCAAGAGTTTAAGGTCTATTTATCGAATAATGAAATATTATTCCAACTGAGTGTACCAAGAACTCCCCAACAGAATGGTGTCTCGGAAAGGAGAAATCGAACTATTTTGGATATGGTAAGATCAATGATGAGTTATTCTTCATTGCCTATTTCTTTTTGGGGATATGCACTACAAATAGCCATTTATACCTTGAATTTAGTACCATCTAAGTCGCTTCCCATGACGCCTCTTGAATTATGGAATGGGCGCAAGCCTAATTTGCATCATATTCAGATATAGGGGTGTCTAGCACATGTGCTAAAGGAAAAGATGGATAAGATTAAATCAAGGTTGGAGGTTTGTCTCTTTGTAGGATAATCAAGGAGTTTTGGACGGAAGTTGAGAAACAATTAGGTAAGTGTATCAAGGCACTTGATCCGATCGAGGTGGCGAATATCTATCCAAAGAGTTTAAGGTCTACTTATCAGATAATGGAATATTATCCCAACAAAGTGCACAAAGAACTCCCCCAACAGAATAGTGTCTTGAAAAAGAGAAATCGAGCTCTTTTGGATATAGTAAGATCAATGATGAGTTATTCCTCATTACCTATTTCTTTTTATGGATATACACTACAAACATCCATTTATATCTTGAGTTTAGTACCGTCTAAGTCGATTCTCATGACACCTATTGAATTATGGAATGGACGCAAGCCTAATTTGCATCATATTTGGATATAGGGGAGTCCGGCACATGTGCTAAGATGGAATCAATATCGAAAGTTTGTCTCTTTATAGGATATCCAAAAGGAACAAGAGGTTACTACTTCTATAGTTCTCTAGATAAGAAAGTATTTATTAGTACAAATGCAACATTCTTAGAAGATAAGTACATAGAAGAACACAAGTCTACT
>CAIGRL010053485.1:0-15726 GCA_903798325.1 Fraxinus xanthoxyloides
AAAAAAATACCTGGAAAATATTTACCAACAAAACATCAAGAATTTATTTTCCTTAAAAAGGTGAAAATTTCGGAAAGTTGGAAAATGTATAATATCAAACGGACCCTAATTGAATTAAAGAAAACTTGAAAATAGTTACAGCTTGATTGTCATTGATCTCCGTGCATTAAAATTGGGTTAGAAAGATCTTTCGATGATCATTACAATCATTTAAAGAACTCTTAATTCAGACATAAAACATGGAAGTTATAGGCTTTCAAGTTGGTTTTAAAAAACAAAATCCTTTGTGCGGTGCATGTAGGCACGCGAGGGGATATTTCACAATTTTAAAAATTATGTTTTCATCCCTGTAATATTCTGGATTTTCCGTGTATAAGTATTATATAGTTAGATGATTGGAATTTTTTTTTTATGAATTCAACATTTAAAAGGGACTCTGTACCATTCTGTAGAAATGGTTACAAATACATGAAATGTATTTTGGACTCAATTAAAATCTGAAAAACTTGTATTAAATCTAAAATATTTATTTAAGAACTCTGCTACCTAGTGAAATTTTTTAAATAATACAGTTCTTACGTTTTTGAGTGGTGTTGGTCTTGATGTGGTTGTACGATCCATTACTACACCTCTTGTTTTTCGTGAAGAGTTCTATGTGCATACTAAAAGATTGGGTATAAAATATGTTGAGTAGCTATGTGCTTCTAGAAATTATGAAATGGATCTGATGGTATCTTTATAGAACACGTGAAGCATCTAGAAAGAGTTTGTGACGATATATTTTTGGGACATTCTTATAGTGATAAGCATAATATAAGCATTCTAATGTTGACTTTCCATTTGTTGGGATTATGTTGTAACATATATTATGATAAGGTTAAGAGCTTGTATAATAAAAACTAATTGATGGAAATTTTATCTTCTTTTATGTTTGAAATTATTTTAAAAGAGAATTAATTTATGATATCTTATTACATGTCGTATTTGGATAAATGTACATATTTATGTCCAATCGCATATTATCAGAGTGCTTTATTGAATTAGTGACATTCTTACTTAGATATGTTGATCATTGATTGCGAGGTAGTTTGGTGTTTGGAAGATTTAGTGATAATTGCATTTAAAACTATTTATTCCACCAATTGAGTGGCAGTTATATGGTCGGCAGAATTAATGTAATTCTCACCTATAATTAATGGAATTCCAAGTTATGAAATTAAATTTATGACAGTGAAGTGTTAGAACTTAGTCAATTTTTGACCTGTGTCTAATGTCGAACTATCGTATATATTAATTTTGCATAAATGCAAAATAGTACAAGTGCATAAATGGACACTGCTGAAGAATATTGTTATCTCTAAATTTTGATAGGTCATGATATCACAATCTAGCTGTTTTCACCTTTCTAAATGTGATAATATTAATACAACATTTCACACAATAAGATGTTGGGTATACTAGAACAACATAATACTTTGGAGAGCAAATAACGTAATAGAAGACCTGGTGTGGGACATACCAATTTAAAGAATATAGATCAAGAACTTGTCTAGTATGTTTTGATGAGTTCTATGATAGATGATCTTATTCTTAAATGTGACTTGGTTGGGATGACTAACTTAGTATTTAATATATTGTCGCGCGTTTTCTTATATGAATTGTAAGTTCATATTGGTTCTTCCCAATATTTGGGAACTTTAAAGGTCAACATGACTTGTAAATTGAAGCATAATTTCTTTTATTGACACTACCCATTGTGTTGAGCTAGGGAACATGCGACTTGATATTGCTAAGCCTTGAAGACGTGCTTATGTAGCAATGCTCTAGTTCTCGTAAGACTTCGGGTCTTAGTATTAAATGAGCTAGAACAATTGTGGGAAAAATAAGGAGATTGAAAAAGGGACCAAAAAACATATAAGATAGAAAGAACATGAAAGAGATTTGATTGAAGATAAATATTACAAGATTTCAAGTGCTTCAACTATAATTATCTGAATCACTTATATTCAAAGTGCTTAAGCTAAAGGATGCTGCGACTAAAAATATTTCTCTTTGTATTATTTAGTGCCACATACTACTTGAATCTTATTCTATGTGGATAGTGGAATCGAGTTAGAAATCACTTTATGTGAGATCAAGATGTATCTTTAGTGCATTATCGAGTCTTTTAACTTGATATGAAATAGATACATATTAATAATGAAGGTAAAGTGGGGGTTTACATGATTAGTACATGCAACATAGATTTGCAAGGTAGACAATGTATCCTCTTATTTGATATCATAATGTCACGAAAGATTACTGAAATTTATCTGAGTTGTTCTTCTAATTATAGTCTTTAACTTTAACCTTTTCGTTGTAGTTCTGTCTGCATGGTGATATTCATTATGATTCTAGATATTTTTGTGTAATGGTTTGATGTATTGATTTGTGCACAATATATTTTTTGAAAAACTATTCAAAGGCAATAAAAGCTAAACTTCCATTATAGTCAGTTTATTCGGATTTTTTGCAGGCTATTACTATAAGAGATAGAAATGGAATCTCATGTTTCCATTACATTTAGCTCATGTTTGGCCCCCACTAAATTTTAATTCAATTTTGTCTCTCGTATTATTTACCATACATTCTCTCAATAAAATAATATTACAAAAATCCAAAAATTCTCATTACTTTTTATCCACACATTATTCAAAAAACACTATTCAAAAATCAAATTTTTTTTTTCAAATAATGGAGCTAAAAAAGAGCTTATAATGGATTCCCGCATTTCAGTTGTGTTTCTGATTTTCATAATTTGAATGCATTGGACTGATTCAGACTCTACTTTCATGGAGTAGAAAATTAGATTACGAAAGTCAAGACCTTGATAATTGTTGGAGAGCGTGAACCTCCATAACGAGAGTTCAATGATCTATTTAATGAATGATAAACTTCTTACGAATTGCCTATTCCTAATTCACCAAACTATATGATATATTGGATAGAAGGGATATTATATAGCAAAATGTGGTGAAGTTTGAGATTATGCAGCCTAACTTACTTGTTTCCTAAAGGGTACCATTATTTATTCCATTTGTTATTGAGGGAATGGCTCAATAGAAGAAACGGGCTTGTATCCTTAACTATCAGTTCAATCTACTCTTTTCCATTCCATTGCTAACAAGAAGGCAAGAAAGGTTATGATAAGACATAACTAGGAGAGAAAGACCTAGTCGAGCACAAATAGTTACAGACTTATGCGCTCTTGCTATATAAAGTAGCACGAAACAAATTTGCTACCTTACAACTTAGCATCATAAGAATTGTTTGGTATAGATGTGTTGAACATTTAATGATACTAATTGAGAATGTGATATTCATGATAATTATTTAAGTATCACATATAAAGGAGTGTTCGAAGTATCATGATCGAATCAAACACCCGAAGGTAATTCTCCGAGGTGCATTAGCAAAGAGGGTGTCTTCTACGTTATATCAAATCTCTGGAGTTGCATAGAATATGATACTTTGTGTATCTAAAAACTATTCCACATGCCCATAAATGAATAATTTAGAGTTCATGTGTAATCTATTATTACAATTATAGATAATAATTTATATGTACTTGATAAGTACGTTTTACAAACTTTGTTTAGGCCACAAACATGGATAATTGTTAATAAATATGTGGAATGTAGTTTAATTCAATGTAATTTGTATTTTACAGGACAACAATGGTGAGTTTGGCAGAAATTAGGAGAAAAATGGAAAAATGACTAAAACCAAATAAAATCAAAGTTTAGGGGACTAATGTGCAAATAATTGAAAGATGACCTGAAGGAAAGATTGAAGATGTGAAGATGGCGTGATCAAATTGATAAAAGAGATGAAACATTGGAAGGAGAAGAAGTTGGAAAAGAGGTCGAGAAGTACAAAATGAAGTTCAAGGACCAAAACGCAAAGTTATGAAAGTCTTTTTCATACCATGCGATTGCATACTATTAAAACCTATGCAGTCACATAGGTTGTTATAGAAAATCTCAGAGCCATTTCAATTCTTCTATGCGATCGCATAGCTGCTTTTTTGAGGTGAGATTTTTTGTTTCCTTTTCGAGTTTAATACGAATGGAAACAAATTTGGGAAGTAGAAGAACATATTCATAAGGGTTTTGAGAGGAGAAAAAGAGGAATAACGAGAAGAAAAACACCACGAAGCGAAGATTAAAGTCAAAAAATTCAATTGGCGATGTCATTTCTTCATTATTTTTCTGATTTTCTTTTTTCCATCATGTTAGGCTAAATTATTTTGTGCTTGGATTTACGATGACACTTGCATTACGAAGTTTTGACTTGTGATTTTATTTTTGACATTCAAAGCACGTTTTTAGTTTTTGAATGATTGACATCGATTTAATTTTCCCTACAATTACTTGATCAATAATTGTATGAATATCGTGACTTGTTTTACCATCGAGAGATGGAAAACAAGTTATACATAGTGTCAATTGTCGTAGACTACGATAGGGAATAGAAATATATCGCTATATTTTATGTGATACTTAACTATTCAAAAATTCATTAATACATCTTTATATCATAGAAATATAGCTAGGTCACATGTAAAAACAAGTTTAATTCTACTTGAAAGAGATTGTTAAACAAATTAGGAATATTGATCTTCATAATTAAATCGTGTCGTCAAATTAAAAAGTTCGAGTTAAAGAGGATTAATATAAGATGATTTAGAATCCTAGTACATTTTTTGTCATCATATTTTTACATCACGTACATTTAATTTTAATTAATTTAGGTCTTGTTTTTATGCGTAGATTATTTAATTTATAGAAAAAATCATAAATTTCAATTATTTTGGTTAAGGCTAGGTTAACTCGAATTAAACTAAATCAATCTCTGTGGAAACGATACTTAGACTCAAAATTCATTTTACTACTTGTTAACGTACCGTACACTTGCATTGATTTTAAANACTCGAGAGAGATTGATAAACAAATTAGGAATATTGGTCTTCATAATAAAATCGTGTCGTCAAATTAAAAAGTTCGAGTTAAAGAGGATTAATATAAGATGATTTAGAATCCTAGTACATTTTTTGTCATCATATTTTTACATCACGTACATTTAATTTTAATTAATTTAGGTCTTGTTTTTATGCGTAGATTATTTAATTTATAGAAAAAATCATAAATTTCAATTATTTTGGTTAAGGCTAGGTTAACTCGAATTAAACTAAATCAATCTCTGTGGAAACGATACTTAGACTCAAAATTCATTTTACTACTTGTTAACGTACCGTACACTTGCATTGATTTTAAAATAAACAAATATTTTCGTAAACATTACTTATAAAGTGACCTTGCTACATGTACATTAAGCTTTACTTAATAGATTACGTAATATCACATATTACTTTATCATTTCTCATTCTAAAATACAGTCAACTTGTTATTCAACATTTTTCCTCCACATCATTTTGTTTAATCTCTTATGTACCATTTTTATGTATAAAAAGCAAAATCCTTATAAAGTCTATCAAATAGGTTGAGATTGACTCACTCACACGATCAATTATGGTGTTGTGCACATTGATCTACTTCATGAAGAATCAAGATGAGATTATTATGTTTAATCAAAATGGATTATGCCATCCATTAAACCTATTTAGTAGCTAGATCGAGTTCTTAGTTTTAGATTGCATGGAGAAATGGATGTAAGGAGAACTCAAATAAGGTATCGAGAATATGAAATTGGATATTTGTAAGGTGTTATTTATTTTAAAAGAATATAACACACATCATAAGAGAGTGAGAAAACACTACAGTATGTGTTTCATACCATATGTGCTTTTTATGACCAATATGAGGTAAATGAGTAAATATATCATTGCTTCCTCATTTTGTGAGATCGCGAGGTTTACATAACCTCTTCATGCCCTTATGACTCTTATTTCCATATTACTAATTTATCATATTGCTAGTAACTAACATTTATGATGAAAAATACAATTGTCAATATAAGAACACGGGACTTAGTTCATTATGTTTCATAAATATTTGAGGTATCGAAAATATTTGAATTCATATTGAAAATTGATATTCGGGGTATAGTGAGATGTGATGTCATCCCCCTTACAGTGCTACTATATATTCTTAACTAGTGCATAACATTTCGTGCTCTAAGCTACTCGCTGGTTGCACGATCCATTTTTCAGTACGAGCTCTGTGTGCTAGATTTTTAGACAAATTTAATTGATGATTTTAGGTCAAGCCCATCATGTGTGAGTTAGAGATGTTGAAATCGCATGGTCATCCTTGATATTGACCCAACCCATGTAGTATGAAATGGGTTGGAGGGAGAAGTTGCTATTTAATTTATGAAATAACTTTCCACCACATATAACTAACAATAACCCCCGTTGATTCAATTGAGACATGAATGTGGGAAGTTAATATTTTCTAAAGAAAATACAACAATAATTCATATGGGACGTGGGGCTAAATCGAAAAGGTAAGAAATTGCCATTGGACATTCGTTCATTACATAAAGGGCATTTGGATTTTGGCGAAGGATGATCAAGTTTTGGAGCAAGGAGTACAAGTAAAGGCAAGACAAGTGATTCAATCTAATTTATCTTGGCATTTCTTCAACTTCAAGTAAGTTTTAACAAGCTTTGATTAAGTAGAAGCATGCTATATAAAGTTTAGTAGAAACCATCTATAACATATTGTTTCGTCATCTTATTAATAACATAATGTATCTTGAAGTATTTATAACGGACAACTCATAAAACAAATTTAGTTTATATATGATCTCATTATCACCTTCCTCGTCTCCCTCTCAATAAACATTATCAATTAGCTTATTTGAACTCACCATCACTTAGTCCACAAACTAAGCAAATTCAAAACTAATAATTAAGGGAAGAAAACACATAAACTGAGTATAAATCTATCAAGTCCCATCAGCAACCAAAGCCTTTACTTGTAAATAGTTAGTCAACGCCGTTGTCTTAGTTGCAAAAATAGAAATAAAAAAATAAACTATCACCTGAAATAAAGCCCCTCTATAAATAATTGCTTAATGCATACCCCTCCCCGCACCAAAAAAAAAAAAACACACAGTAAATTATGAGTATACCTGCACTGAGAGTGGCAGGAGGATTCTTTTGAATATCATCGAGTTCCTTCAAGATCCGCCGCTTTGCACCACCCAATCCCTGTGTTTTCTTATACAAAATATACTCAGATCCTCTTCAAAAACATATAGAATTTTAAATGCCGTAACGCAAAAAAAAAATAAAAAAAAATAAAAAAATAAAATAAATAAAATAAAAAAAGCACATGCAATCAATTCACATACAGAAAGAGTAAACAGGCCAAAAATTTTACCTGAGAATGATTGAATCCTCCTGGTGACGTTTGGTAGTTCGGTCTATCTGTGGAGACGGAATATATTTATATAAGCCTATTAATTATCCATTGAATTTGAAATCTAAAATAAACAAAAATGTATTTATTGCTAAAGCCAGCTTATATTCAGGTTTGGTGGTCGAGGATGCTTGTACCTGAATCTAATCTTTCTCCTCTATTTTGTTCCTCTATCGGCAAACTCGAAGCCAAAGATAGTTGGTCAATGACATCATTCTTAGACATCTTTGCTTAGGCTTAAGCTTACTCTTGAATCATGGATTATATAGATCCCGAAGACGAGACGATATTTAAAGCTTAGTAACACAATTTCTAGCTTATAACAAAGAGAATAAAAGAAAATGTAAAACAGGAGAAAAAGAAAAAGGGGGAATTTTCTGATTGAGAAACAAACGTTACCTGAGAGAGAGGAGCTTGAAAATCAACAAAGAAATGAGAGTGAATGTCTAATGCTATACTTTTTGGTGTATTTAGTTGACCAGTGACTTTATGAAACAGGTCCCTCCCTTGTAAAACAAAACAAACTAATTTGTTTACGTTGACAAGTGGTGGTGGATGAGTTGGAGATGTTATTTTTATTATTATTGTAAATCGTTAGTTGGATTTCAGAAATTATTATTAAACAAATTGTTTACGTTGACATATTTTGTTTTAACATTTGTATTACTAAATTTTGAAAACAAATGCTGATAGAAACTAAACAAAATGTGCACCAATTTCTGGTGGAAAGTGTTTGTTTTGTTTATAGGTTTCTGATTCACTTTGTACATGTTTGATCTCCATTTTATTCGAAACTTATTTTTTGAAAACTCATTTTTGACTACACATTCTCCTATAAAATAATTTTATTTGTAAATTTAAAGTTTTTCCATATTTTTTAGCCATATACTCTCCAAAAAATTGTTATTGTAAAATACATTTCTCAAAAAATGTTCCAATAGGGGTTCTGTATTGCAAAGATGAGCAGCTGGAGACTGGTGGTGGCGGCGGTGGAGCAGATGGCTGTGGTGAGGAGGATTTTGGCTGGCTGGAGGTTCCTTTTTTGGTTTTTCAATTTTTCGTTTTGTATATTAACTTAAAAGGTAAAGTTGTTATTTTTGGCTTCTCCCCAGGTCAACAAAGTTGGCGTTGCTTCCTCCGTAAGGTTGGTCTTCTTCTTGCTTTATTCATTTTATATTGTTTCGCTTTATTTTATCCAAAATGTTTTTTTGTCAACGCATCATGAAAAAACTACAAGAATAATCTTTGTAAGCATGATATTCTAGTGATTTTTGATTGATTATTTAGGGTCTGTTTGGTACGATTTAAAATTCAATTAAAATTGAAAATATAGCCGTTATTGGGTTCCATCCGTTTAATAAAAGTCAACAATAACGGCTATATTTTCAATTTTAATTTGATTTTAATCGCTACCACACACCCTCTTAATGTTTATAGTTGAAAAATATCAGATGTTTTATTTAGTTCTATGTAGTCCCTCTTTGAGTTCCATTATTTAAAATTAATTTTTCTTACGCTCATTTTCAATAATATATATTGTTATTAAAATAATTTGCACATAAATTCAAAATTATTCAGTATTTGTAATTCCATATTTTTGAAATAAAAAAAAAATTACTTTTTACAAAATCTATTCTAAAAAAATGCGGTTCAAAGGGGAGCTTATTATTTTTTATGTCTTTTCAAGCCATTTGTAATGGCATATCTAATTAACTTTTTTTTTTTTCTTCCTTAAATTCAACGGAGTATGTGTTTTGTCACCATTCATGAACGTAGAGGGGATGATATGTAATTGTTAGAAAGATGGTACGTGTAAATATATCATATATGCCTGATGTATCTTGTAATGAATTTTATGGTTGAACAAAACTTCGAACTTTGAAGAAATATTATGAACTAAGAAATATGTAAAAAAATTATACACAAATCTTAGATGTAGTAATCTGATTTCTAAATGTTGGAGTAAAATTGTCAAAGGGAAAAGTCATACATATAGTCATGTAAACCATTCGTTTGAGAACAATTTACCGTTTTTTATAAGGTTGTAAATTTTGGAATGAAGTCAAACATTTTATGGAAAGTTCACGTCTAGTCCATATTATAAACAAATTCCAGATATACTACAACTACTGTTAGTTACCCAAAATGCTAATTGTTGCGTTACAAAACAACAAAAATACTCCCATATATTTAGTTATTTCAAGTAATTGATCATGGTAAACGGAAAATTCGATCGAAATTCAAATTGATTGTCCCTAGTTTCAAAATGCTGATTTGAATACACAAAATAAACTTATAGAGAACCCCATGATACGAAATTGATCTTCACACAAGAGATACTCTAAAATCTTGGACGTGATTTCTGTGCTAAACGCTTGATTTGAAGAACGAGATTTCTAATTATACAGTAGTGTTTGATAAAATTAAAATTCTTGAATACATTGAATAAACACATGGGTTCTATGTATTGCATTTGGGGGTGTAAATACACAGTACACAATTCAACCGGAAGAATACGCAATCTGAAAAACTGTGTTAAATAACACTTTGTAAATATCATGGGTTGACATTGTATAAGAGAATGCATTGTGTTGATGACATTGAAAGTGTTAGACCAAATATAATAGTAAAATTATATAATATCTGTTATACTGAAAAAGAACTAACTATTAGTAAACTGTATCGATAAAACAGTAAATAAACTGGTCGCCAAAAGAAAACAAATTTGCAAACCGAGAAATGTGTAAACAATATGTCCTTCAAAAAGATTCATTCCCTCTCCGTAAATGCTGAAGGTTTATCGAGCATCTATTTACCAGGATACAATGGAGAAACCTATAGAAATTTAGCACTGAATATGTATCTGAACGGATCATTAAGATTCTGGACGGAAACCAAAAATACTGAAAGATAGAAAACCAAAAAACATAAACTAGAACTACATATGTAGGGAGTATTTTCGTGTGTCTAGAATGAAGGAAAAACTTGGCTTTATTATAAGCTAATGGCCCATAAATAAGTGGTATGAATGACCAATAGTTACTGGTGTTATACACTTAACACCACCAATAACTTCACAATTATATTTCAGTTTGACAATTGAAGATGTTTGGTTATTGATGTAATTGGCAAGTGTATGAACAAAAGAGACTAGATTTATTGTGTTATAAAAGTCAAGGAGTAAGTTGTAATTATTATAAATTGATTTGTATTAGGTTTAGGGTTCGAGAATCGAAAAGAAGGAAAAACGGCGCCGTAATTTCGCTAAATTGTCGCCATGAATTGGCTCAAATGGCAGAATTAGAAATATTGTCGCTAGTCTGTCGCCAGGACTTCGATGGAGCAACACATCGTCACTCGCCCATCTCCCAGTTTTCGCTCGACTGACAGAGTTATTTAGAGAATTTTATTCTCATTTTTAAGAATTTTTATTCGGCTCATTCATTCCTTAACCTACAGTATAAATACCAAGACACATCTGAACGATTTTTTCAAGGGTTGAACATTGAGAAAATACATACTCTCCATATGCTCTTCATCAAATAAGCTTTAAACCTTCATGCCGTGGTTTGCTCTTGGCGGTGAAAACATCAAATCCATAATTCAATTACCAAATTGCTACTCCTACACGTCTATCAGAGTGTTGGAGATAAGAGGAATGTGACTTCAGTGCCAGTTTTTTGGAGAACACATCGTTCTTCGTTGATCCACAAGGGATAGACAAATTCATAAAGTCAAGAGTTGGTGCATGAGCACACAATCCAGAAGGGCTTTGAAAAACTGCAGCTGGGAGTTGGTGCAGAAGCACACAATCTAGGAGAGGTGTGAGAATTGTAGTAAGTAGGTCAAAAAGTACTAGTGGTAGTCGTGTCTAGCAGACTATAAGTTCAAAGTTCGTTTATAGTGGATTTTTTACTGGCAAAGTGCCCGGAGTTTTTACCCAGTTGAGGTTTTTCCGTGATCAAATTGCTTGTTATTTATTGTTTTCCATATAAATACAACAATTCAAGTTAGGATAATTGGACTTATTGATTAATCATCTAGAGATAATTAATAGTGACTTAATGCTAATTAATTATTAAATTTTAGCTTCGCATAACCACCTATTCACCCCCTCTAGATGTAATTTGGTTTGGACATAGTAATTTCAGTTGGTATCAGAGCCATATTTCGATTCCTAATGCTTAAATTAATCTAGATGGTCATTCTCTATCCGTGCCTCCATTTTTTACGGAAGCAACTATGCTTACTGGAAATTTTGAATGAGAGCATTCCTTAAAGCGTTGGATGAGCATATTTGGATCAGTGTACAAAACGGTTGGACTGCAACTTCATCCACTGTTGCTAGTGTTGTTACACCTACTCATATTTCTCTTTGAACCAAAGATCAAGTAGTTGATTGTAACTTAAATAGTAAAGAGATTCATGCTTTATTTATGGCTATGTTTGTAGAGGAGTTTAGGATAGTGTTGATGTGTAAAATTGTTAAAGAGGTTTGGGATATTTTAGAAACGACTCACGAGGATACCAAAATGGTTAAGAACTCCAAAATGCAAATGTTAACCTCTAGATTTGAAGGAATTAGAATGAAGGACGATGAGTTGTTCGATGAATTATATGCGAAGCTTAATGATACAGTAAACTCAAGTTTCAACCTAGGTGAGAAGATCCCTGAGTTTAAGATAGTTCGAAAAGTCCTTAAATCCCTTACCTGAAAGGTTCAGACCTAAGATTACTTCTATTAAAGAAAGTAATAACTTAGATGAAGTTAAGATAGATGAACTCGTATGATCTCTCCAAACCTACGAACTCACCATTTCTCAACCAAAGAAACTTAAATCCATAGCCACGAACACTATTAGAGAAGAAAAGAGTAAGTCTACTGATGGTGAGACCCTTAGGGATGATGAAATAGCTTATTTTATGAAAAAAAAATTGAGAAGGTAATGAGGAATAGGAGAAAACCACATGACAAGAAAAATGATGTCCTTAGTAAATTCTCGAACGATAAGCATGAGAAAAATAACCGTAGGACTTCTAGTAAGAAAACTCAGTCAGTTAGATGTCTTGAGTGTCAAAGTTTTGGTCACTATATGAATGAATGTCCTTATTTGAAGAAGAATTTGAATAAAGGAAAGAGTGAAATATTAGCAGTGACTTTGAGTGATGATGAAACAGATTTAAGCGTTCATAGTGATACCTGTGGTGGTGGGGATGAACAAAATTTTATGTCCTTTACAACTATGGCTAAGATTGTATCCGACAAGGAGAATGAAACGGTGGAGAATGATGAATATATTGAGAATTCTGAGGATGATTCTGAGGATGAAATCTATTTCATGAGTTTTATCGACAGTTATTTGAGGAAGGTCTTAAAATCAAGAAGGTCAATAAAGTTGTACTAAAAGAGGTTAATGAACTTGAGAAAGAGAGAGAGAGAGAAACTCTTAGGTGACCTTTAAGATTATGCCAAAAAATTGGGTGAGTTGAACCTTGTTAATGAAAATTTAGAAGCAAAAGTTAAATCATTAACATGTGATCTAGAAAATTATAATACTCAACTTCATTCCTTCATGAGCGGTACTCAAAAACTCGATAATATGTTAGGGATGAACAACCCTGCTAGAAATAGGCATGACCTAAGATATGTTCAAAATGGTAATACTACTTCTAGTACTATAAAGACCACGTTCGTCCCAACCACCAATAAGATTAGAAATACTGCTAAACCTTAACCCAAGGGCAAGAATGTTTTAGAATTGATGCCAATTAGACAACGTAGGATCAATCGTCCTATAATTGGGAGTAGGTTTGAACATAGGTTTATTCCTACCTGTCACCGTTGTGGCGCACTGAGACATACAAAATCTAGGTGTCATAAGCTCGCGACTAAAAGTAAAAGTTAGAATATCTCGATCAAGGTTAACATCCTTGCCAATTAGGTTGGTGCATGATCTTGCTTTAGCTTTGTGTGAAATTGATTTATTCATGCATCATATTTATGTACATTTTTATTTACGAACATTTGAAAATAAAAATGCAGGAAAGTGTTATTTTATAGCTTAATATACAATAAACTTGATTTTGTGTGTTGTAATCAAGCATGTGTTTAATTGACGAACTGTAACGTAGTTTTCATTGCTGACTTAAGTTATTTATGGAGTACTTAGTATATATGTTTTCATGTACCATCTGCAGCATACACTATGATATTGTTAGTGGGACTCCACGGCGTGTGTGAGATTTAGGACAGCAATCACTTATTAGTAAGGTGACTTTAAATATGAATTGACCTTATTTATTAGACCTAAACTTAAGTTTATCCTCGGTAATAAAAAAATCAATATCTCATGTTCTTTTTAGGAGCATATTTGACTAAACCAACTAAGCCTGTGAGGTTTCTCATAACCTAGTGCCTATGGTAACCGGTCTAAAGTTCCATACATGGGCCATTTTAGTCGTTTAATAGAGAAGAACCCGTACTTAAGATGTGAAAACTAATAATGAGATTAGAATATTGAAAGCTATGAATATATATATATACACACGCGCGCACACACACGCACACACACACACACACACAAAGTCAAGAGGAGCAAAGAAATTATCAATAGGAAATGGGCTTTTATTTAAAGGTTCTAATGTGCTTTAAGTGGTTTGACTTTCATAAGTAGAGGAATATACTTTTTGGAAGTGATGCTTAGCGTGTTATTTCTCACAAAATTAAGGTTCGAAGTCCTACTTCCAAAATATTAGTGACACTTTACACATATGGGTCATTTATACAATTTACTCCATGTTAACTTGAGTTATGTATGTGGAAAGGGTTACGGTTCTTTGTTTATAAATTTGCATGCTAACAACTGTATTTTGGGTTAGTGTATGTTAATTCTCGACCGCTTGTCATTTGTAAAAAAATGGGGAGTAGTATTAGATATTTTGATGTACTTAAAAGTTTTATTTTTGATTTGAAATTAACATTGAATATTAAAGTTTTGATCAAAAAATATATAATGTTTGGTTAAGCTAAATTAAGTTTTGCTATTTAGTGATATCAATGTTTCCTTTGGTATGTTGGTTTACGTTGATATTGAATCTTAATTTAGCTGATATAATTCAATGCATATTATTTTTTTAGCTATTGATTATAGTGGATTCTCCTCTAAATTTATTATGTTCTTCTTTTCTTCATCTTTATTTCATTATCGTCACTATCTTGTGATTTGGAATTCATAACAAGTGGTATCAGAGCGCAAAGTTAATTGTTCGGCATGGAGACAATGGAGTATGACATTTCATTGTTAGATAGAAACACGAGATATACATTATGGCAAGTGAAGATGAGAGCGGTATTGACGCAAATGGATTTGGAAGAAGCATTGCTTAGCTTTGATAGGATGCTTCTACCTAGATGCAGGATCGAAAAGCCCAATCTCAAATTCATCTACATCTCTTGAATCAGATTCTTCAAGATGTTCTTAAGGAGAATAGTGCCATTGCATTGTAGTTGAAGTTGGAGCAACTTTGCATGACAATGAGTTTAACCAATAAGCTACACTTGAAGCAACGCTTGTATTCTCACCGGATGTCAGGAGGTATGTCATTGGACGATCACTTAATTACGTTCAAAGAAATTGTGGTTGACTTGGAGACATTAAAGGTTAAGTATGACGATAAGGACTTGGCATTGATATTGTTGTATTCGCTGCCACCATCATATGTAATTTTTAGGGATAATATTCTTAATAGTCGAGATACTCTCACTGTGGAAGAGGTCTATGATGCTTTACTATCTAAGGAGAAGATGAGATATCCCGTTGGAGGATCTGAAAATCATGCTAAAAGTTTGGTTGTGCGAAGGATGAATCTTGGTAGAAAGATGAGGGGCAGATTAAAGTCTAGACATGCCGGTAAGACGTGTCACTATTGTAAGAAGAAGGGACATATTAGAGCTGATTGCTTCGTCTTGAAAAATAGAGATAAAGCTGCTGATTGTAATGTCCCAGATTTTATATTCTTGATTTGGTTGATGTAGCCCATTTAATAAATAAACTATAGAAGCTCGGTCTATTTAAGGTTATGAAAGTACAAGCCATAAGTTATTTATAAGCCTAATAATTTACGACATTAAATTTAAGTAAATTTAATTTCAAAGATTTAATGAATAACTGGGTTGCCCCAATGGTCATCTGCATGGTATTTCATATTGGCAGCCCAGGTTTTCATCATCATGTAGATGTTTTATAAAGAATTTTATAAAATTATTTTTAAAAAAATAATAAACTCCTTATTGTTGCAC
>CAIGRL010053503.1:0-10015 GCA_903798325.1 Fraxinus xanthoxyloides
TTTGAAATGTTTATTTAATTACGAAATGAATAAGATATGGCGTAGGACAGCCCTCGTTTTTTTTAAGAATATGAAATTATTCTATATAAGAGTGAGAAAACTAATGTTACATAATTTTATATTTATTGCATTTCATTTTTTAAGTTTAAATAAAACTTTTAGTAACGATATAAATATTAAAAATTCGAATCGTTACATAGCTTTTACATGTTAAATGTACACAAGTACTATAGATGATGAGTTGGAGAGCAATAATAGGATAAAAAAAGTTAACTATATTTTAAAATATTTAATAATAGAGTATCATGTGTGATATTATGTAAGTTTTAATGTATAGTAGAAATATTGTACTCTAAAATATATGGTCATTAAAAGTCGACACAATGTCATAATTGAAACTTATTATGATGAAATTTCCACATATATATCTTGGGTTTCACACGAGGTTCCTATAATTTAATATAAGGTCAATTTCATGCCTATGCGAGGTCAATAGAATCGGATTTTGATGTATTCTTTATTTATGAATATCTTGATTAGCCTAAAAGTTGATAATTTTTTATTTATTTGTTCTTTTCACGTCAACCAGCGTGGGTGACTTTTAATACTTCAATACTAGAACAAATTGAGTTTTCAACATCTTATTATGACCATGTTTGGTACGAATTAAAATTAAATTTTAATCCAAGTCAAAGTCAAACAATCAATATTAACCATATATTTTATGGGTTTCACAACTTTTCAACCACACATTTCAAAAACTTCTATCACAATCTACTAATAATATAATTTTAATTCCCACCAAACATCCTCTATAAATTGACAACATAGCAAAAGACTTGTTTAATTTGATCCGTGTCATTTTATCGAACATTGTTACTAATTACGTGTATTATTATCTTGTTAGATGAATATAATTACTCTTTCAATAAATCAATTTTTGTCCTTTGATTTACTCTCAAATGCAATTGTTATGCCTCGCCACCGAGGCTCCAAATGAAGATCACGCATAGCCCACGTAGAGATACAAGTCAAAGCTGAAAAAGTTAACCAAAAACCCCAATTGGTCGAAGTAAGGAAGTCAAAGAAGAAGCC
The DNA here is from genome assembly GCA_903798325.1 of Fraxinus xanthoxyloides. Lineage (NCBI taxonomy): Eukaryota > Viridiplantae > Streptophyta > Magnoliopsida > Lamiales > Oleaceae > Fraxinus > Fraxinus xanthoxyloides. The sequence goes on from CAIGRL010053503.1 coordinate 1,096, forward strand.
CAAAGCTCTGTGCCCCGAAACTCTTTACACCGAAGACCTCCAGTCCAAATCTCTCTTTGGCTGAAACCCTTACTGTCTTTTAGATAATTTACTGGCAATCTTTAGGAGTGATCGATGTAATGTTTGTAATAATAAATGTCAGGGATATCAGTCTAGGATGTATGGTGTTGAGCTCTTGTCAATATATTAAATGCATAGCAGATTGAATAATGTGAGGCTTCGACCTATGAGATAAGGTCACGTGGTTCTTATCCAACGGTTATCATTTCGACCAGAACTTTATAAAAATACAATTCTTGTAATATATGAAACTAATGCAACTCTTTGCACTTCAAACCATACTTTATCTTCTCTCTTGTCTATTTCATATTTATTGGCTTGAGTTTAGATTATTTTCATTTTGGCTAAGTTGTTTGCTATTGTTTGTTAAATATGCAATCATTTTTTATAATATTGTCCGTGCTCAAACATTTTGTCTCGTGTCGTAGGCCATCTCCCACGTCCATAAACATTATCCTTTCCTGTACAAAATCGTTGGTCGAAATGTGTTGGAATTTGATTGTGTGGATGCGAGTAGGCCCGACATTGTTGTCCATGTAACCATTACAAAAAATGGGGTAAACAGATTGACATCGTTTGTGAAAAACCACATATTCAACCACGAAGAACCCATGGAAAAAACTGTTAAGGAGATAATATTTTGGAGCCCATTTCTTGCCTTAGAAGAAAAAGGTTGTTCTTTTCCAAGAGGAACCACTTGTTAGATTCCAATATATTCCTTGAAAAATGAATATCATTTGAATAGAAAAAATCAACTTGCTATTGGAGAAAAGACATTACCATGAGTTCTTACAATGAAGAGTCAGCGCCTCGGAGAGCCTAGAACACCCTGAAGAAGGAAAATCCTCACATGCTGCTCCAGCAGCTCCCCATCGATTTCATTAGCAACATCGGCAAGGTAGGTCTAGAATAGTCGCCAGACTCACTAAGGATGTGGCCATTATGGTCACAAATATGAGGGATATTACTTAGCAGAATGTTGACATGCAAGAACTACTTAGAAATATACAAGGCCAGGAAAGATACACAATCTCCCTGATACGCAACTCGAGGAAATGCTTTCTTCTGCGACCCTCCCCTAGTTCCGCAATGGAATTACTATCATGGCGAAGAAGTAGTCAAAAGCCAAATGATTGATTATCAACATTATACTGGAGATGAGACCATTCAAGAGAGAAGTTGAAGTAGATACATCTACTAATTATGTCACGGATCGTCCCAATGAGATCCCATTCAACTTTCCTCCAAATTATGAACCAAAAGACATGCATCAGAGATTCATTAGTGTCTTATGAAAGACAAAACGAACTCATTCATGGCAACCTGCCTTATAATCCTCCACTTAGGAATATGTGTCAGAAAAGGGCCGAATGTGTCAAAAATCAAGAAGGTCCTTCCCAACCACCTCGAGAACCTCAAGTGAGAGATGATAAAGATTCTGACAAATCAAAAAGGTCTTGCGACATTGACGAAGATGGTGATAACTTGCCATTTTCTCAAGGACACCCCTGCCCCAAGCCACTTCGTGCTTAGTACCTTGACAGCTTCAAAATGCACGTAAGCCTAAGGAGTTCCACTCCTACCGTGAAATATAGAGCCTTCTACTTGACTCTAAGTGAGGCAGCTGAAGTGTGGTACACTAGACTTCCAGAAAGGAGTATCAGAAGTTAGCCAGATTTAAAAAAACCTTTCCTTAAGTTCTTCGCAACTATCAAAGAAGGTGAAGGGCTAATACAACGCCTCTAATAAATGAGGCAGCAGTAAGGAAAGTCATTGAAAAACTTTTTATCCCGTTTCACTGATGAAATGACCTATTGCATGCAAGTTATTGATAAGGAAGCTCTATTAGCCTTGAGGGGAGGACTATACATGATTTCTTTCTTTTGGAGAGACATGCAAAATAAGGATCCTACCAATTATGACGACCAACTAGAAATGATAAGGTACAAGATTATTAATGAAAAATTGAAAGATTGTCACAATATGGCCAACCTGGGACTCCCACCTCCTTAAAGACAATGATGAGGAGGCCTCATCTTTGATTTGATGGAACACCAGGTCGAACAGCTAGCTACCACCCTCAACTCAGGACAAGCACCAGCTATAGCAACGCTAAATGCAGTTCTAGCTTTAGCTTATGAGGAAGTTAACCACATGAAGGTTCAGCAAACAGTTTTCACAAAGAAGAAGGGGATAGAGGGGGAAGTTTTGAACCTAGAAATAGGGGCGAGACACCCCTCTATCGTACCTACCACCACTTCTATACTTATAACACAACTGACTGTAGGAACATTGCCCTACACCCACAACTTGATAATCAAAGAAGGAATAGACGGACATGAAGAGATGCATCTCCTCTTAGGTAGGATCAACAACCTAGAAGAGCTGAGGTTAGATGTCTTATTTGAAATAACGCTTCTTGAAGATGATAAAATGATGGAGAGTGGCCTAGGAAAGGTCAACAACAAAGGAGAGCCCTCCAGCTAACACTGATCGTGAACCTATTCGAGAGATTGATATAATTTTTGGAGGCTCGTATGTTGAGGAAAAAACTAAGAATGCTAAAATGAATTATGCAATGGAGGCCATGGATCCCCCAATGGCAAGTTTCATAGTCAACAACAGTTGACCCTCAACTAGGAGAGGGGTACAACCCATTACATTCACACAAGACGATGCGATTGGACTACATTATCCACAATATGATGCCTTGATAGTAAAGACCATCGTAGCATGAAATGGCTTTAAAAGAAGGGATAATTGGTGAAGTCCTTTTGGACAGTTTACATCCATAATTTTATCAGTTGACCAAGAATTTAACTTTGACCACATTTTTAATATTTAAAAGGCGAATATAGTAACTTTATATTTATCACATTCAATAATTAAATAAAAAAACACACACAGTCCTCATTCCTCTCAACCCTCGCTCACCCCCACGTTAATTCTAAAATCCACATCAACAACCGCCAACGCCACCTCTACATTAGCTAATTTGTTGATTTCACCTCTCTCCCAGAATGTTGTATAGCTTTATAAGCCATCAATTTTTTTGAAACTAAGCTCCAAGCTTCGGTCGAAGTTGCCTATCTTTCCCATCCCATTGTCCATGGCCGAGATAGAGTTTTGCAACAACTAGAACTTCACGACCAAGTTTACTTTGTAATATTAGTCATTTTTTCAGTGAAATCTTTGATTATTTTGGAGCTTCAACAGTCCTTCATCAACAACACCTTTTTTGGATTAATCCGGCCCATCATTGAATCAGCTTTTGTTTATTTTGAGTAATTTTCGAAATTCCTCGAAGGATTGAGCCAGCCCATACTTTCAACAGCCTTCCCCAATCTCATACATAGATCAGCAGCAATTTTGGATAGAGGAAATAAAAGGAAGGAGATATTGGGATTGTGTGCTAAATTGTGGAGCTGGTTATGGAAACTTGGAGGGTATTCATTCACTATAAATAGAGACTTTAGGCACACAATTTTGACCAAGAAAAAATTGAGAGAATAACGCGTGCTGCTTAGAGAAAGAGTGAGTCTTGCTTATTTTTCTTCACATTTTCTCTTTAGAACTTATGAAAAACATGAGCAACTAGGCTAAATTTAGAATAAGGCTTAGAGTGGATATTTCCGTGTAATTTTTTTGTTTCATTTTCTCTGATTATGATTAAGTTTGCGATAGAGGTGGATGTAGAGGTGGAGGTGGCGATGGTTGTTGTGGATTTTGGTGTTTTTTCTTATTTTTTATTTAATTATTTAATGTGATAAATGAAAATTACTATTTTACCCCTTTCTAAAATGTTAAAAATGTGGTCAAAGCTAAGTTTTTTGTCAACTGACAGAATTATGAATGAAAACTATCCAAAAGGGGTTTACCTGCAACATTTGAAAAGGTTATAGGTTAATGATTGTAACAAATCAAAAGTTTGAGGAAAGTCAGCTAATGTTTCAAAGGTTTAGATATTTTGCTGCAATTATCCCTTAAAAGAATGTTAGTGGATAACGGGAGTTCGATCAATATCATATTCGGGGCAACATTTGATAAAATGAAAGTGGACCATGGGCTAACCCATATGAGCCACCCATTGTATGGCTTCACTGATGATAACATCTTCCCAAGGGGAAAAACCACTTTAGCGTAGAGAGATGAACGACACCAATGACTGCTTATCACTTCATGAGATTTTTGGAAGTGGACAATTGGTATGCCTTGACCTTGTATTACAAAGAGTATTCCTATTCTCTAAAGAGCCAGGAGTAGGGACTCTTGGTCCCAATTGGGAAGGTCCCTATCGCAATAGAGAAGAGATTCGTCTTGGAACCTATAGAAGCTAACATTTGGATGGTAAGACACAACATTATCCTTGGAATGCAAAACACCTAAGGTACTATCAGTATAAGTGTGTAAATACTGTGTACAATTTGTTTAATTCAATCAATAGCCTTTTTAAGTTTTTTGAAAGAAAGGTACCTTCCAGCTATAAAGGTCCTGGAAGAAACAACTGTTTGACAAGTTATCCACCAGACAGGAAAGCGTGGGCACTTTGACAAAGAGATGGGTCCTAAAGGGGACCACCTCCTTACTCGCCGAAGTGGATAACATATGCTCCCAATGATGAAAATCATGGGGGAAGCCTCTCCATGGACGAATCATTCAACTCCATGCCGAGGAAAGATAAAGTCAAAAAGTAAAAAAGCATATGAACTTTTAACACTTGTACAAATTACGTTTAAAACAAGGCCTAACAAGGGATGAAACATATCGAAAAGAAATAACATAAATGAAATTCAGTAAACACAAGTTTAACAAAAGAAATTTCATTCATTTTCATTGGAGAAATAAAAAAATTACTAGAAAAGACTAAGCTAAGCAGGTAAGGGAAGTGGATCGGTGCCAGAAAAAAGGATAATGGCTTTGGGGCCAATTGCTTCAAAGTCGCGTTGTCATCCGCAGCCTGATGGTCTTTTAATTAAATCACATGGCTGCCATCCACTGGAGTCTGAGGCTCAACTTCTTCCCAAAACTCTGACCTCAACTCCGAGGTGTTGAAATTTTAGGAGTGCACCTTAATCCATTCCATAACTTCGATGTATGCATATCTCTCCACCAATATTTTTCTAAGCGTTGATACTCCTCAGTTGAGTAGAAGTTATCAATGTACTACTTCACAACATCATCACAAGCAGACTGGGCTACTCCCTCATTTCATCCACCTCTTCCGTAAAGCCAATGATTTTGGAGCCAAGCTCCTCCGCCTGCTGCTTTACGGAAGTATTCTCGTTATTTGACATTTCCAAGGTCTCAACAGCTATTTTCTAATAAGCATCAGAGGTTTCCATTCACTAGGTAAGAGAAGCCACTTCACTTTGAGATATGTAGCCTTCTTTCTTCAGATTCTTAATGTCTGCTAAAGCAGAAGCGAACTTCGTGGTCTCCTCAGCCTACTACTTTTTGGTGACCTCAGTTTTAAACTTGGCTTTCTTGTCCTCTTCTTTTACTTAGGACGCCTTATTCAAAAAATTATTTATTCTTCTTCTGAAGGTTTTTAAAGAGGAGTACAGCTTCTATGGCAACCCAAGAAGCTCTCCCTGTCTAAATCACCAATGTGGCAAACATGTCCACCGAATCACTAGTCTCCATAAAGGTCTGCACCTATCTATCAAGTACTTTTGAAATGTGGCAGTTGCAGTCTAAATCTCTGGAGTAACCATGGACAAAGCCTCTCAGGCTAATTGGTCGCTCCTTTTAGACAGGGAGAGCTTGGTCCAAGGAGCTGCATTGGAGGCAGTTGTTGAGTCGCTTGAGGTCTTCAATCTCTTTAAAGGTTCTTGCCTTAAAGGCTCCACAATAGTTGGTTTATTTTTCCCCTTTGTCCACAACAATAGAGGTTGCCATCAGTGTTTCCCTTGCGGGGACTTCAAATCGAGGTGGTATGCTAAAATTAAGCCTCCCTTTCCAGTAGATGAGAATGTAAACTTCTTCTTCGAGACTTTTACCACTTTATCTTCTCTCTGATCATTGACAAGAAGTCACCCTTTTCCCTCGAAACCAGCAGCCTCCTTTCTAATCTTTTCTACTTGGTCCCTCACCTACTTTGCTGCTACAGATGAGGGCTTAAACCCTTCCTCCCGGTAGTAGAGGTTGCAAGGATGGAGACCATATCTGGGGTGGGACGCCTCATCTTCTTGAAAGTTTTTGCAAACAAAATAGAGGGTCAGTGCGAATTACCCACTACAACATCTAAGAGATTTTCTACTAAGAAGTTACCTCATCGAGCCATTAAGATAAACTCCTCAAAAAATTGCTTTGAGTTAATCAAACGGTCAAATTCTCTTGAAGATAGATGATGAAGGTAAATGTCCTCTGTAACACCCAATTCTGCTTGGGTCAGCTTAAAGTGATCCACTGATCTTGCAACATTATGAAAAGGTCAAAGCTGATTCAAAGTTAAAAATAAAAGTCTAAAGAAACAAATACTCACTAGCTTCGGAATAACTGGTTGGCACTATCACATAAGGGACCGTCAGCTTTACACGTCTGTCATTGCCCCTGATCGAAAACCAGGTCTCCTTCCATCCCTTGATGGAGGAAGGGAGGCCTATCACAAAGGGATAGTGTGCCCCTTATGGATACAAGGAGTACCAACCCTTGGAATCCCCTTTACCGAGGATTGGAAGATGAATTGGACGACATGAAGGGGCATATCCTCACTAAGGGAGGTCTCCTTCAACAAAAAGTAGGTCCCCACTAGTTGGGCCCATGCATTGGGGATGAGTTGGGTAGATGTCATCCCATACAACTTAAGAACAACTCTAAAGAAAAGGATGAAGAGGTGTCTAGTCCCCCTTCAAAAGAAACTCGCTGACAGCAACGCTCCAATGTCTAGGAAAGCAGGTTCGCTCATCAAAAGACGGGGCTAGGAGTTCAATTTAATAGGCAATGTAGCATTTCTCCCTAATGACCACAAGGTCGACTGCAGTTACATTTGAAGGGACTTTCCTTGTGAGGAAAGCACTCTGACCAGCCCTAATAGCTTGGATGAGGTCAATAGTATTGGTTATTGTAACCCCCATCTCATAAGCTACAATACTAATATCTAAGTCCCCTCGTCAGAAAGTGGAGCAACTATGAAATTCAAAATCAAAGAAGTTGAAAATACTTACGAAGTTAAACAACAAATTCATTAAATAAAAGTGGGTGGAAATCCTGAAAGTGAGCGATCCATAACGTTTGATTTTTCATATTTTACGATGCAGATCAGAGCGTCTGATTCATGTGCACGCACTTGCGGTAGTCATCATTGCTCATTAAATGAAGACGGTTGCATGTATAGAAAATAGAACCGCTTCAGCTGTGTTTTCTTGAAAATGTAAAGGACAACAAATTATTTGAGTGCAATAATTAAAGATACCTCATGTTCTTGACGTCTCAAAAAATATGTCTCTTTAGAATTAATGCATTACAGACTCAGCAAATAGCAGAGATACACTACTTCAGCTTTGACATGAATAGCTTCGACAAGGCTTCAGATGCGCAAATTCACTTAGGAGCAAACAACCTCGGATTAATAGACCTCAACTGATGCTCCCCAACCTTTTCCAAAAACTCAGAAACTTCAAAGTACACAGTTTTAGACAACACCCTCAATAAGTTCTTCTAGCAAATTATAATAGTTCTACTTTCAAATTCTAATTCTAATATAAATATTTATATTTAGACTTGTGGGACTATTGTGTGTTTTAAAAATGACTATCCCAACAAAAAATTGATAATAGAAGTCCATGCATTACATGAATAATCATGCATAGACTTGGGGGACTGTTGTTACGCCTCGCCACCAAGGCTCCAAATGAACACCACGTCATAGTCTATGTGTAGATACAAGTCAACAAAGACCCCAATTGGTCAAAGTAAGGAAGTCAAAGAAGAAGCCCGGAGTTCTCTGTCCCGAAACTTTTCACACAAAAGACCTCCAATCCGAAACTCCATTTGGTTGAATCCCTTACTGTCTTTTAGAAGATCTACAGGCACTTTTTAGGGGTGATTGATGTAACGTTTGTAATAATGAATTGTCATCCTAAAATGTAGGGTGGCTAACCCATTATCAATATATTAAATGCATAGCAGACTGAGTGATGTGAGGCTTCAACCTAAGAGATAAGACCACACGGTTCTTATCCAACGGCTACCACTTCAGCCAGAACTCTATAAATAAGCAACTCTTATAATATTTGAAGTTAATGAAACTCTTTACACTTCAAACCATACTCTATCTTCTCTCTTGTCTATTTCATATTTATTGTCTTGAGTTTAGATTATTTTCACTTTGGTTGAATTGTTTGTGATTGTTTATTATATATGCAGTCATCTTTGATCTTATTGTCGGTGTTTAAACATTTTTATCTCGCGTTGTAGAGCATTGCTCACATCCATAAATATTATCCTTTCCCATCCAGATCGCCAATCGAAACATGTTAGAATTTGCTTGTGTGGGCTCGACATATGTTGTACACGTAAACATACAAGAAACAGGGTCAACGGTAATCATCAACTTTTTCCCCTCGAGTCGAGACTTCCCCACCTCCCCCGACACATTACCTTTACCTCGCACTTCCCCGCGACTTTGGGGACAGAAGGGTGATGGTTAAATTGTAGGATAAGGAGAGAACTTAAAAGGAATATTCAAAATATTGTGGAGCACATAAAAGTTTTGTTTATGCACTTGAAAATAGAGGAAAATGATAAGGCATAATTTTCATAAATAATTGGATCACTTTTCGTGGACAACCACAAAATCCCATGTTTGTTATTGAGATGAAGACGAGACTAAATAGCTAAATTTCACAAATAGTAATAA
>CAIGRL010053507.1:0-10106 GCA_903798325.1 Fraxinus xanthoxyloides
TTTTGAACTTAATTGTAATTGCAATAAAATTTTGTACTTGTAATTACTATAAAAAATGTTAACTTGATTATAATTGAAATTGAAATTCTAGGACTACACTTGTAATTAAATGTAAACTAATTGGATTTGGACTTTAATTAAAACTCATATTTGATATTGGAATTATTATTCTACATGGATCGAGACATCTTTTATCTATATAAATAGAGATTATATGGACATAAAAATTCTACAATAATTATTATATATAATTCCACAGTGTTCAAATTTGGAGATAAAGAAAAGTGAGAAAAATAATATTTTCTTATTGTCCAATCTAAGAATTAATTTCTTGATTTAATTAAAAGAAGGTGCCCACCGGTCAGTATAGTTTTAACTTTGGAGAATACCATAGAAGACTTGGATGTTTGAATCATCAAATTCTTGCAATTATAAGATTGGAAGCTCGTGATCCAAAAGGCTGAAAGTTCGTGATTTAGATCAAGTTCTAGAATTAATCATCGAATTTAGGTAAAAACTCGAATCCCTAATTCTTGTTATAACATACACGTGAACATCTGAATGATTTTGTTTAATGAATTAAAGAATTTTTTTAATTTCTGGATAATTCTGCTTCGCGTTCCAACAACTGATATCAGAATGATCTAGATCATTCATGTGTTTTGTTATTTCTGAGTCTTGATTGCATGTTCTAGTTAATCGATGTCTAGGAATATTTTATTAAGTGATGATTGAATGATTTTAAACTATGATCCATTATTTGTGGTCGGATCTTGATGTAATTTGTTACTTCGAGTCTGTAACAAGATAGATGAATTACGAGTTCATCATCTTTATCTAATTTTCTTTTCAATTAGACTCAAAATTGTGAGCTTACGGGACATAGGAATTATGTAATTCTTGTAATTATTTGAATCTTAAAAACTGATTGAAGATTGAAGACTTTGAAGACATGACAAAAAAGATCAAGAAATTACAGTAAAAAAATTTTGAAATCATTTTTTTTACAAGTACGGTGGAGGAGTCCAATTGCTGTTTGGATTGCTATTGTTGGATCCTTGGAGATTTTTGGGCTGAAAATTTAAATTAAATATTGAGACTGGGTCCAATTAGTTTTTAATTTAATTCTTGAGTCATTTAAGGCCACAAATAATTATTAATTTATTGCTCATGAATGTTTTAAATTATTGTTTGAAATACTATGGTTATAGATATCATGACATATAGATTTATTTGTGACATTGCTTATGATACTATGAATAGGATGCATATCGTTGAACACCGATTTTTCCTTGATTAATTTAATATAGATTAAATTTTTCTAGATGGAAAAAATCGTGATAATTGAATCGTATGTTAATATGATTAACGTGAACTGTTGGTAATTAAAATCCATTACTTTAAAAATATTGAGTGGGAGATAGTGTTTATTTAAATAAAAACTCATGGCCTCCTTTGGTCAATCCATAAGCAAAGTAACATGTCTGTCTCGTACTGATATTGCAACGGACTCCCTATAGGAGGGCTCGTTGTTCGAGTTGTTTGATGGATTTCTTTATGATAAGATCATCTAGATAAAATATAATTTGTGATCATCCTAAAGATGACAAAATTATTTTCAAATATTTAGAGATTGAGACAAAGGTTATACACTCAAATCGAAATTATCTACAAACCTCCTATAGAGACCCTTGTTCATAATTTTGATGACCAAATAAAACGACACTAGACTTAATACAGACATTTGTTGTCGGATATAATTTGTCTAGTGGGAGGGTCTTAGTTTGATCGGCGGACACGATGACCTTTCCTATAGAGAGAGGCATGTTGGATTATAAGGATCGAGTTATCGTTGCATTATTGTAGTTAGATGGATCTACATATGCATTCAAGCATCATATTTTAAATTATTATTTGTTACTCAATTTTAATATGCAATAAATGGTTTTTTTTCAGCAAAATGTCTCTCAACGCATTTTTCGTTATTCTAAAACACAACCAACTTGTTGGGGATAATTATGTAGAATTGAAACGTAATTTGATGTTTGTGCTTATTGTCGAAAAATTTGATTTTGTGCTCTATTAGGAATGTCCCGAAGAACCTACTAAGACAACATGCAAAGCCAAGAGGGTTGCGTATGATAAGTGGATCGCAGCTGACAAGATGGCTCGTTGTTACATTTTGGCATCAATGTCAAACGTGCAACAATAAAAGCTTGAAAGTCAAGAGACCTCTTAAGACATACTAGAAAGCCGAAGGGCATGTTTGGACATCAAAGTAGGAGGGCTCGTTTTGAGGCCATTCGTTCCTTGCAAAACATCCGCATGAAACCCGAAACGCCAATGAAGGATCGTATGTTGATTATGATTGCACACTTCAACGTTGTGGAGAATATGGGTGCAACTATTGATCATGAAACTCAAGTTGATATGGTATTGAATTATTTATCCGATATGGTTTCACAATTTATTGTGGACTATCACTTGCACAAGATGGATATGTCATTAACTGAGATGAATGAGTTGCAAAAATGTGGAAAGTGGTCTTAAAGGTAAGAATGGCCATGCTCATGCTGCAATTGCCAGCTCCTATAGTTCCAAGCCAAAAGGCGGAATTGGAAAAAAGAGGAAGAGATCTAACAAGAGTCCAAGCAACAACAAAAAGCTCAAATCAGATGAAATGTTGAAAGGCAAGTGTTTTCCACTGTGATCGCAAAGGACACTGGAAGAAAGACGGCACTGATGCACTAGCTAAAAGCAAGGCACTAGCGAGTTTTTTATTGTTGGGTCATGTTTAGTGGTTGGTTTTACAAATTACCGGATTGTAGACTCTAAAGCCACTATGAGTGTCTATGCGGGTGCTTTAGGAGAACATAAAACTCAGTGAGGGCCAGTTTAAAATTACCGTCGGCACATGAGCTATAGTTTCAGCAAAAGTAGTAGGAGTTGTTTACTTTTATTTCAGTAATGGTAGACGTATAATTTTTAAATACTGTTATTATGTCCCGCAAATGAATTAAAATTTGATTTATGTTTCTTGTTTAATAGGACAATGTTAACTGTAAATTATACGCATAATGTGATTTATATTTTAAAGAATAAAGCTCTTATTTGTGTTAGATATTTGAATAATAGTCTTTACATTTTAAATTGTGCTACAAGTGAAATAAATGTTCCTTCTGCAAATATAAACAAATGTCTTACCATAATATATGTATATGCACTTGGACATATTAACCTTAACAGGATACAAAGATTGGCTAGAGATGGTCCACTTAACACACTTAAGATCGAACCATTGTCAGTTTGTGATTTTTGTTTGGAATGTAAAATGACCAATAGATCTTTTCTAGCAAAAAGACATAGAGCCAAAGAAGTATTAGAACTAATTCATTCTAACGTGTGTGGACCCATGAATACACCTGCGAAAGGGGACTATTACAGATTTGTTGACTTCTATGATCTTATATATTCCGAGAGTTCAGTCTTTTGCCTTTAGAGAAAAAAGCAAAAACTAATAAATAGATTGGATGGTCTAGGGTTGACTTGACATGATCTAATTATTGGAACTTAAAAAATATATGTTCGATTAGGTCCATATGGCAGCTCTATAAAGTAATTGAATTTAATTACGGTAATTATAATAGTTTTGGACTTAATTGTAATTACAATAAAGTTTTGTACTTACTTGTGATTACTATAAAAGTTGTACACTTAATTATAATTGTAATTGAAATTCTAGGACTACACATGTCATTAAATGTAAACTAATTGGATTTGGACTTTAATTAAAACTCCTACTTGAATTTTAATTAAAACTCCTATTTGATATTTGAATTATTAATCTACATGGATTGGGACATCTTTTATCTCTATAAATAGAGATTAGATGGACATAAAAATTCTACAATAATCATAATATATAATTCCATAGTGTTCAAATTTGGAGAGAGAGAGAGAGAGAGAAAGGTGAGGAAAATAATACTTTCTTATTGTCCAATCCATGAATTAGTTTCTTGATTTAATTAAAAAAAGGTGCTCACCCATTAGTGCAGTCTTGAGTCTTGACTTTGGAGAATATCATAGAAGACTTGGAGGTATGAAGCATCAAATTCTTGCAATTAAAAGATTGGAAGCTCGTTATCCAAGGGGCTGAAAGTTCGTGATTTAGATCAAATTCTAGAATTAATCATCGAATTTAGATAAAAAATCGAATCCCTAATTCTTGTAATACCACACATGAACATCTAGACTATCTTGTTTAATGAATTAAAGAGTTTTTTTTTTTAATTTCTGGATATTTTTGCTTCCGCATTCCAACCGTTGATACATTATTGGGCATTTTTAATGTGTATAATATTTTTCAATACATGCTTGTGATGCATTAAAATCAACGATTTGTAATTGAAGAATGAAATTGTTGGCATGTGGTTGATTATAACCTTAAAGTTTTCATTATAATGAACAAGCTAATCTTATTTACTAACAAGTGGAATTAAAGTGATTTTAAAGTATGCAATAGAAAATTGATCGATGGTCGTCAAAAGATCAAAAACTATAATCACAAATCGAACTCGTGAAGAAACTTAAGATCGAAGTCACACATTCAAGAATCTTAAGAGTCATGTTTCAGAGCAAGATTAAGTACTTAATTTCTTAGATAAAGTGCAAAGGTACTAACACTTTGATATTTGGTAATGAATGCTTGAGCTCAAAATCTTTTTATACATTAAAAACAACTTCGTGTATTAAAAGTCATTCTAATTCTAATGGAATGATTTGATCAAATATAAAAATGACTTTTAAAAATGATATTTGGACTTGAAAAAAATATTTATCTTGAAAAGTTAGTTAAAAATACTTTCCAAAAGTCCATGCCTTTCAAAACCTTCGAATCGAAATAAACGAGGCCAAAACGTAAAAAGACCGAACTGTTGGACGGTCAACCAGTCGAAAGAGGCAATCTATTGTGGCCGAAAGAGGCAATCTATTGTGGCCAAAAGAGGCGGTCGATTGGAAGTTTCCAACGGTCCAAAATTTGATCGTTTTGATCTCTTATCTTTAATGTACAAACGGTTATATTGATCATCTGGACAAAATGCGATCGATCGGACGAGTCATCTAAACTCCCATATTTTTTTGACATTTTGAACTCTATAAATACATTTACTTCTTGTATTCAATACAACATTTTTCAAAAAATATCAAAATGAGATATCTTTTGAGAGATTTCTTTAAATTTACATTTACATTCATTTCATTTATTTCTTTGTATCAAAAATTTTGATTAATTCAAACTCTTTAATCATAATCTTCATCAACAAAATTCATCTTTCTTTTTGTACTTAACTTATTTCTATTACTCATAAAAGAAAGATTATTTTAAAGAAGATTTTTGAACTTATTGCATATATTTCTTCTACTTTATATTGAAAACTTTGATTGATATATTTTGAGAAAGTTTTTGAATTTACATTACATTTATTTCTTCTACATTTTCTCATTGAAAAATCTTGATTGATTGAATCAAATTTCTAATTATCATATTTATCAAAAAAATTCATCTAACACTTGGGCTATCGTTTGTTGATGTTCATTGAAGTGATTTGTATCATTTATTGAGAGAGAGTTTTCATTATAAAATCATTTACTCTAAAATTATGGGTTGTATTAGGGTTTTGGGAAAGCTCGATAGTATATAGATCGGTGCTTCTTATTGTAAGTCACCATGTAGGTCATATTGAGATCCCGTAAAACTCAATAGTGTGAGTCATATTGAAATCTCATAAAACTTAATAGTGTAGGTCATATTAAGGTCCTCATAAAATTCAATATTGTATAAAGATCAGTGCTTCTTATTTGTAAGTCACCGAAAACATTGTAAATGGTTGGATTGCATCATAAGTCAATCAATATAGTGAAAAGTCCTTACTCATGCCAAAGAGCTTGGTAACGGAGGACGTAGATAATTGTTTTAGATCGAACATCCACAATGATATCGTTTGCATCATCTTTTCCCTTTTACTTATCGCTTTTATATTTGCGCTTATTATTTGAATTCATCTATTTAGTCTTTATTTGCTTGAATTTAGATTAATTATTTGTAAAATTATTAAAAATCAATTCACCAATCACCTTATTAGTTATTCTCGAACTATCAATTGGTATCAAAGTAAGTTACTCAATTTTAAAGATTTCACAATCTTGAGTAATGGCTAACCACAATTTTCAAAACATTAAGGACCATTGTACAAATCGTCCTCTTTTTTTTTTTTGATGTCACACATCATAATTATTGAAAAATTAAGATGATGATTATGTTCAATCTATAGATTATAATATTTGGGAAGTTATTGAATTTGATCCATATGTACTTAAAAAAAGGCTATTAAAGAAGATAATAAATCGGATCAAATAATTTCTAAACTCATAGAGAAATGTAATGAAGAGGATAAAAAAATTGTCTTTAAATGCTGAACAAAAAATCTACTTTATCTTTTTTAGATAGAAATGAATTTAATCGTATTAGTACATGTGATTCTGCATATTATATTTGACATGCATCAGAAGTCACTCATGTTGGTACTAGTAAAGTGAAAGAAATTAAGATAAATCTCATATTTAAAAATTTTGAGAATTTCTTCATGAAGCTAAATAAATCCGTTGTCGATACGATCACTTGTTTTACTAATTTGTTAATGGCCTTAAAGGATTTGATAGAAAATTTGCTAACGGTGAACTTGTAAGCAAAGTGCTTATGTCTCTCTCTAAAAATTGGAGCTCTTTGAGAATGTTGATAGAAAATTTCAAAGATATCAACACATATCCATTAGAAGAGCTTTATGATGACTTATGAGCTCAACAACGTTGAAATTAAGGAGAAAACTAGGAAAAACAAAGAGAAATCAAATGAGCTTTCTAAAAGCCAAGTTGTTTTAAAATCGGTAATTGAAGGCGAAACTACAAGTGAAAATATAAGTGATAAAGAGTTCAATAATCTAGTTCTTCTTGTCAAAAAATGGAGAGGTTTTTAAAATAATCGAAAATTCCAAAAGAAATAAGAAAATGGTGAAGAGATAAGAAAGAAAATTATTTGATATGATTGTGACAAACACATTTACAAGAGAACCGAGTGCCCAAATAAGAAGATGAGTATCAAGAAAAATGCACTCCAAGCAACATGGGATGAAATTGATGATGATGATGATCACGATAAAAATGGTAACCAAGAAGAAGTCGCCAACATATGTTTCATGGAAATCTAATATGAGATAAATCCTATTTAAAAACTTTCATATGATGATTCATCTACTTGCTATGATGAAATTCTTGAAGAATTTGAAAAACTTGTCTTAAATCATTCAATTCTTAAAAAGAACCACTACTTGTTGAAAAATGAAATGAAATTTTTTTTTTTTAGAAACTCAAAAGGATCTCCAAAAAGAAAATGTTGATTACGATTCTTTGATTAAAGAAAATTCTTCTTTAATTTCTTTAAAAGAAAAAAGTTGAGAATCTAACTAAGGTTAATTTACAAATTCACTCAAGGTAAGAAAAACTTCGATTTAATGCTAAGTGATCAAAAATGTGTTTTTGACAAATGATGAGTTCAATATAAACAATTCTTGAAACAAATTTTTTTCAAAAATTTATTTGTCAAAGTATCAAACTCCTCTCTTTCAAACGCCACATGTAGCTTTTACAATAAAGATGAACATATTGCTTATAATTGTCTAATAAAAAAAAAGCTACACTTTGAAAGTAAGAACAAGTGGATTCAAGAATCCACTAAAACTAACTAACAAGGACCTAAACTTGTATGGGGGCCAACAATAAAAAATTAAATTATTTTTGTAGGTACCAAAAAAAGTAAAGAACAAATGGTTTTTAGATAGTGGATGCTCAAAGCATATGATCGGAGATAAAATGCTACTATCAAATTTCAAAAAGAATGATGGAGACCATGTCACATTTTGAGATGATGTAAAAGAAAAAATCATTGGTAATCATTATTCTCTTTCAATTGAAAATGTTTTATTAGTAGATAACCCCAAACAGAATTTGCTTAGTATTAGTCAATTATGTGACGAGGGATATCATATAAATTCGATTTTTCCAAATGTCTTATTAAGGATGATACTTCAAAAGAGGCGATGTTTATAGAAAGTCGAAATAAAGATGTTTATATCATTAATATTAAATTTGAAAGTAATGAAANAATTATTTTTGTAGGTACCAAAAAAAGTAAAGAACAAATGGTTTTTAGATAGTGGATGCTCAAAGCATATGATCGGAGATAAAATGCTACTATCAAATTTCAAAAAGAATGATGGAGACCATGTCACATTTTGAGATGATGTAAAAGAAAAAATCATTGGTAATCATTATTCTCTTTCAATTGAAAATGTTTTATTAGTAGATAACCCCAAACAGAATTTGCTTAGTATTAGTCAATTATGTGACGAGGGATATCATATAAATTCGATTTTTCCAAATGTCTTATTAAGGATGATACTTCAAAAGAGGCGATGTTTATAGAAAGTCGAAATAAAGATGTTTATATCATTAATATTAAATTTGAAAGTAATGAAAAATGTTTATCAAGTTTTAAAAAAGATACTTGTTTGTGGCATAGAAGATTATGCCAAGTTAGCACGGACCTACTCTCAATTTTTTCAAAAATTGTTTATTTAAAAGCTCTTCAAGTTTGAAATTTGAGAAAAGACAAAATTTGTGATGCATGGAAAATATGATACTTGGTTATGAGATAGAAGATTAGGTCATGTTAGGATGGACATACTTTCAAATTTTCTAAAAATTATTTCTAAAAGGTTTGTCAAGTTAGAAATTTGAGAAAGACAAAATTTGTGATGCATGGAAAACAAGTAAATCATTCTTTCAAAGTAAAGTAGCATTCTTCAATTACAAGACATTTGTAGCTTCTCCACATGAATCTTTTAGGTCTAGAACCATAAGCTTAAGTGGCAAACATTATGCTTTCGTTATTATTGATAACTTTTCTAGATTTACTTGAGTCCCATTTTTAACCTAAAAGATAAAGTATTGAATGCATTTGAAAATATTTAAAAAATGGGATACACTATTAATGCTATTAGGATTGATTATGATGAAAATTTTGAAAATATTACATTTAATGATTTTTGCAAAAATAATGGCGACGAACATAACTTCTCGATCCTTATAACTCCTCAACAAAATGATGTAATAAAAAGGAAGTATCGCAAATTATAAGAAATGACTCGCTCGTGAATAGAGTCTTGGTTGGTCGAAAGAAAACGAAACTTCATATGAACTTTGAAAAATATAATTCTCAACATCGGTTACTTTAAAATGTTTGGGAATAAATATTTTATCTTGAACACTAAGGAAAAATTGGGAAATTTTGATCCAAAGTATGATATTGGAACCTTTTTTGGATATTCATTTACTAGCAAAGTTTATAAAGTTCTCTTTTTTTAACAAAAGAAATTTAATCGTTGAAAAATCCATATATGTAACATTTGATTAAACTAATCATCTTGATCAAAAGAAATGTATTGATAATGATATACGTTTGGAGATTCCTTTTGAGCAAATAAAATTCAAAATTAAAACAAGAAAGATTCTAAAGATGCTGAAGATCAATGTGAGGAAGAAGCAAATGTACAACAAGATGAAAAATCTTCTGAATTATAAAGTGATCAATCTCTACCTAAGTAATGGAATCAAACAAAGTACATCATGGACATGCTCAATAAGTGTAAAATGGAAGAGAGAAATCAATGAACACTCAAATGAACTCATCAATCAAACTAGACAAAGATGATCAATGTACTTACATAAACATAATAAAATATCGAGGTATGATCAAATCTCTCATTTACTTAATCACAAGTAGACTCAATATTATATTTAGTGTGTGACTATATGCTAAATATCAACTCAATACTCAAGAATCACACTTTAGTGCCATAAAATGAATTTTAAATATTTTAGTGGTATTAAGACATTATGTATATGGTATTCTAAAGGAACCCAAAATGAGGATATTGTCTTAGAATTCGTGAATATGAAAAATCAATTAGCCAACATTCTCAATAAATCTC